>JAJKFJ010022080.1:0-21079 GCA_027382625.1 Tetmemena sp. SeJ-2015 | reverse complement strand
AAAGGTTTTTTAAAAGAAAAATTTTTCAGCTAGCTCAGAGCAAGCCCCTGGAGGTAAGTTTTAAAAAACAACTCCTCCAAAAAAACCTAAAAGATGCAAAAGCAAAGAGACATTCAAAAAACAAGAAGAGTATCTTCAAGATCCCCCCTTTAAAAAAATCCCTTTTGAAAAGGGAAGGAAGAGAGAGGCCCTTGAGTTCGCAAAACGAACAAAAAGTTTTAAAAAGAAGCGAGGGACAAAAAACTTGAATTTGTTTCTTCATTTTGCCGGTGTTTTTTTGATCATGTTTAAACATCGCCTTTCCCTTTTCCTAAATGGATTTCCCTTTTAAGATAATTTCTAAAAGCACAAAAGGCGCAAAAAACCAAAACCTTTCTGCTTTTTCTAACTGCCCTTGTTAAAAAAAAGGAGGGAAATTTCATGAGTTGGGAAATAAAGAAAATTTTCAAGCCAGAGAACATCTTTGAAAAAATTTTGAACCAGTCAGAGAAAACTGTCAAGCCCTTCAAAAAAAAGAGTTTTTAAGAAGAAAAAATTTTTGGGAAACTTTTCTGTGGGGGGAAATTGAAAGGCTATTTTCCCATAGAGACAATTTGGGGTCAAGGGTTTTCAGTGCGGGGGGACATTAGGTCAATAGTTGCAATAAATAATTTTGAATGTTTTATGAAACCAGAGGAATATTTCCCAAAAGTTAAAAAGTGAAGATTATGCAATATAATTCCCCAACAAGAAAATTGAAAAGATAGAAAAGGTATCAGAACCTTTAAAAAAAATTTAAAAGTAAACAAATTAAAAAAATAAATCAACCAAAATGAAATTTTACATTTGGGTTATTTGATATAGGGGAAAAACTTTTAAAGGTTAAAAAATTCAGAAAAGAAAGGAAATTTCAAAGTCCCCTTTCCCAAAAAGACGTTAGTTTTGCCTGCTTAAGGTTTAATATTTTCTGTTTAAAAGTATTAATAAAAAAAATTTTTTTATAAAACAATTTAAATTCTAAACATTTCTTTAAATATTTGATGTTTTTAATTTTTTTTAAATCTCGAAACTTCATCTGCGATAGAGATTGAGGAGCTAGCAAGCATGTACTTTTTAAAAAATGTGTATTTAATTTATACTGGGCACTTATCCCAATACTCTCTAAGTAGAAATGATGATTACATATTTGAAATGATGAGTGATAAAGAGTGCAGATGCATTTTCCATTTGATAGCGTAACTTATTTTAGTGCGCTCGATGTGGGATAGAAACGCCGTGAAACGATCTCTCGAATGTTTCTACTTGCTCATTGTTTACATTTCAGAAAAGCAGAGAGGAGAGGCTTGCACTGAAAAGTGCGATAGTTATTTTTACTCCACCATATTTATGAGTGCACTTATTTGCACTTGTATCTCAATATATACATATGCAATGAGTGCTCACACTCTTGATTCATCATTACATATGCTAAATGATAGATGTTTGCATACTTGAGCAGTGATGTGCTTCGTACTAGCAGAGTTTGCAATGAAAGAGTGCGCTCTCAATGAAGGTGCCATTGATTTCCTCACTCGATTAATAATGATATAAACAATTATCTCTTTAAATTAAAAATCATATTATTATAATTGATCATAACTATAATTGATCATTATTAATGGAGTGAGGAAATCTATCGCACTTTCATTGAGAACGCATTTATGCACTTCAAACTCTGCTTATACAAAGCACATCACTGCTCAAGTCTGTTACCATTTTTAATCAGCATATGTAGTGATGAATTATGAACATGAAAACTTATTGCATGTGCAAATATTGAGATATAAGTGCAAATAAGTGCAAAAATAAATATGGTAGAGTGAAAATAACTATCGCACACTTTCTATGCAATATTCTCTTCTATACTTTTTCGAGATGCTCAATTATCATCATTCGAGAGATGGTTACACATGCAGCTATCATAGATCGAGCGCATTCAAGTAAGTAAAGCCAACAACTTGAAAATGCATTTGCACACTTTTTCATTAATAATTTCAAGAATTTGATCATCATTTCTATTTAGAGAGTATAGAGATAAGTGCACAGCATAGAGTAAAGAATAGTTTCCTAAAAGTACATGCTTGTTAGCTCCTCACTCTCTATCGCAGATGAAGTTTCGAATAGCGCTCTTGATGCGATGCAGCATTACACAGCGAGAGATGTGAGAGCGTTCTTGCTTTTTGCTTGTGTAGTGATGAAGATCCATTTTCCTCTACTCATTCATCGTATTCATACTAATGAGCATACTTGAGCTTTAGGTTGATGCAAATTGTAGAGTTATATTGTTCCTCGCAAATTTTTTGAATTTAAAATGTTCTATAATATAAAGAATAATGAGATAATTAAATGCATTACTAATTTTAAGCATGAAATTATAATTATACTTTTATCTCTATTTTCATAAAATCCTGATAGTTAATTTTAAATACCTCTCTTTGGCTAGTCTTATCTTTATTTTATTAAATCTGCTATTTCTTCATTATAATTTTAAAAAAAAAAATTATAAAAATTTTTCCCCCAAAAGGATTTAAAAGGAGGTAAGTTTTTGAAAGCCAGTTTAATTTAAAAGGAAGGAAAATTTAAACAAAAACTTTTAAATTTATTGAGAATTTAAATTTAAAAAAAAAATTTAAAAGTTAAAAAAATTTCCATTAAATTTTTAATTTTTGAATAAAATTAAAACCAAATTCTTTTTTTAAAGATAGAATTTTTAAAAATTTATTTTCCTTAAATTTTGGGGGGGAAAAGCGAATTAAAAAGTTTAAAAAATTTTAATTTTTTTGAGATTTGAGGATTAGTAATAATCGCTCATCATGTCTCACTACTATGTGGTTTTTATTCTATGATTAAAAGAAAACAATTTTATTAAAAATGATATGCTATTGAACAAGCTAAAGTTCGGGGGGAGGAGCCAAATTTTTGATTTCATCTGCCACCATGTTTCAGTCCCCCCGACTTATTATTTTAATAAATCATCGATTTTAATCCTGACTAAAATCCATCAGCTAGTGCAGTAAATTATGAAATAAATTAGTGCCATGATTATGATGATCCTTGGCGTACTATAACTGTTGTAGTTCACAAGTAATAACTTATTATCCATATAATATACCCCTAAAATATCTAAGTTAGGTATATCAAGGTGAAAAAAGCTGTTAAAGTTGTTTGGGGAAATACAAAATTATTGTGAAATCTTGTCTTGCTGTGACTCTTGAAAGGAATTAATTAGAGGATGAACAAAGGCAGTTTTTTCCCGAAATTCTACTTGATTATTTCATTTAAAACTTTGAAGCTAGCATTTCTAGCCAGAAAGCATGCCTCTGATAATTATTTTCTTTAATTCTATTATAATTATTGTTGCATTTTGCTCATCTCAGCAGACAGAAGATGATGCGCTTTTTTGCAGGCTTTTTTGTTATTTCCTCATGGGTTTCTTAATTCTTTAAATAAAATTCATATTATATTATATTATATTATATTATATTATATTATATTATATTATATTATATTATATTAAATTATTATTTTGATTAAATTTTTATCAATAGATTTATATTTATTGCTTGTTTCTCAAATTTACAGATAAAAAAATAATAAAGCTTTTAACTCGAAAATTAAATAATATATAAATTTATTTAAGTAAATTCAGATAATATTTATTTTTTAAAAAAATGTTGAAAGCTTTAAAATCTTTTTTAATATATAAATAATGTTATAGAGTAAATATCTATGATGTCAGGAATTTTTAATTAAAAAAATCAATATAAAAAACCTAAGGAAAAATTTAAAACTTGTAATGAACTTATTTCAATATTTTTACTATTTTTTATAAACCTAAAAAATAATTTACTCGAATTATGTGTAATTTTGAAGTAATTAATCTGTTCCTTAATTTTTCTTCATTCTACTTTTCTCTAAGCAAGAAGATAAATTACGAGCTCACTAAATAAATTCTAAATCTTCTCATCTTTTTAAATTATTTTTTTAAAAACTAACTTTTAAAAATTTAAAAGGGAAAGGGAAAAACTGTATGTTTTCCCTTTTTGAGCATTGTTTTCTTTTTTAAATCCCCAAAAATTAATTTTCATTTTGAAGAAAAAAGAGTATAAAAAATTTAATTATTATAAAAAAAAAAATTCTATTTTAGTGGAAAATTTAAAAAAAAATTTAATTTTAAAATAAATTTTTAGTTTTGTTCAGATAAAAGATTTTCGTTAACTTCAGATTGAAATCAAAAAAGGAAATTGTAAAGGGTATCTGGAGATAAATATTTTTTTTAAACTTTGGAAAAAAAATTAATGAAAATTTTAAATTTAAAAAAAAGGGGGTTATTTGATTTTCAGAAATTTAAACTTTCTCATTTAAATTTTCAAATGTTTGTTTCTTCAATAAAAAAAGATTTAGTTAAAGTAATTAATTAAACTCCAAAAAATTTATGTTTTAATAACTGGTCCTGGTTAGAAAGGAAAGTGATCTCTCTTATTTAAAGGATTTAAATTAAAAAAAAAGATCTGAACTGAAGGAAAGCATTGTAATTTTGCTTAAAATTATTTAAAATTTAAAAATTTTTTTTAAAAAATTTTTTAACTTAAAATTTTTAAATTTTAAAAAAAAATTTTTAAATTTTTTTTTAAAAAAAAAAATTAGATTAAATTTTAAAAGTACAATCAAATAAGCATTTAAATATAATAAAATTAAAATTTTAGGGAAGTCTAGAAGAGTTTTTAAATTTTAGCTTTGGATGACTATAAGAGCTTATATTATACCCTCAGAATTTTTTTAAGGGAAAAAAAAAGATTGTTTATAAAAATTAATTTAAAATTTAATTTTTTTGCTGAAAAAAAAATAAATTTAAAATAAATTTAATTTCCCCAAATTTAAAACTTTTAAAAATTAAAAGGGGGTTTAAAAGGGCCCCCCCGGGTAAATAAGATAGGGGCCCTGGGTTTTGAAATTTCTGTGACCCCACTTATCTGGGGCCAAAACAAACCTACCAGCCGAATTTTGGGGTATTAAACACGTGGCAACCACCTCCCCATTCTGAGCAGAACCCCCGGGTTCTGCAGACCACCCCAAAAAAAACCCAAAAGGAGAAAAAAAATCCGGGAGCTTCGGACCAAAAAGAAGTCGCTTCCGTAGCTTTTGGCTTTGGGTGTCCACTGCATTTACTGAGTGTTTGCCCATTTGATCACATCCCCTCCAAAGCCTATCAAAAGGGTTAGGAGGGGGGGGTGGGGAAAAACCCCTTCCCCCTTTGATTATCTCTTCCAATGAGGGAGCTAAAACCCCCTTCCCCAAGGGGTTTCGGCTGCCATTTTTCCCTTGCCTCATTTTTAAGGGACTCACCCCAAACCCGCCAAGGGGTTTCCAAACCAAAAAAGCCTTCAGGGAAAAGGGCGACCGGGGCCTGTGCCGGTCGTGTGCTCCTGAATTTTAACTTTCTTAAATTTAAATAATTTAAAAAATTTGGTATTTTAAAAAAAAAGGGGTTTTAAATTTAAAAGGGGAAAAAAAAGAGGATTTAAAAAATTCTTTTGATTTGTTTTATCCATTTTTTAAAAAGTAGATCTTGTTTTTTTAAACTTTATTTTTAGCTTTTTATCATCATTGCTGCCTTTCTAAGTTATAGTAATCGTTGGTTGACTCAATGCACCGCTTTTCTCTAGCATTATGAAGATTTATGTCAAAAGTGTTCAGAAGTCAAATCATTTCAGTTCAAGTAAATCTATTAAGTCAAGATGATTGTCTGTTGGGAGATTGGGATACTTTTCTAAAGTGAATCTTGGCTTTCACTTTATCAATGGTGTCGGAGTGCTCCTTGATATAACAATATTCTTTGTTTGCTTCATTTATATTGCGAATAGAGCTGTTAAATGCCGTATTTAAAATAAATCACCAATTAAATTAAAAACGGAATGATAATCGATACGTAGTAGAAGAAGTTACCTCTTCAACAAAACAATTCTATTTTTCTTTTAAATTTTTCCAAATATTAATAGAGGATGAATATTATTATTAGATTGAGGGTAGAAATAGTTTCATTTGCACTGACGTCTTTTTGTCACTATAAACTGTAATAATAAATTTATTTAACTTTTCGTAAATATATATTATACAATTTTGAAGGTTTTAAATTTTTTAAAATTGTATATTGATTTATATTTTTATTAACAATATCGCTGAATAAAATTGGGGCATTTAAGTCTTGATAATCATAAATCTCGAATATAAAATTTTCTTTAACTTTCATTTTAAATAAGTTTTATGATTTTTTATTATATTATTTTTCTAAATCTAAAATTGAATAAAGCAATGGCAGTTGACATCCTTGCAAATTTTGTGTAGAAGTTCTCACTCACTAGTTTAAAGCGACACTAAATTTTTTTTATTAAAAATAAATTAAGGATAAAGAATAGTCAGCATATTATATCTCTGAGAATTATTAAAGAAAAAACTTGTATTTTGTTGTCAGTCTCGATTATAAATTATAAATAAGAATCTCAACTTTTAATTTTAAGAAGCAAATGATTTTAATCTTTTCACTACTTTAGTGAGTTTGACATATAACAATATTTTTAGAATGATAGTGGCTGAGAATGATCTCTATAATTATTAAATAAATAATTACGTGAAATTACCTAAATCTAAAACAGTTAACTAGCGATTTCAAAGACAATCTTTAGAATGACAGACTAGAAATTAGTCCCCCTTCATCAAATATTTTAGAAGATAATTAAAAACTTCTTTAAAATCTGGCCTGAACACATAGCATTAGCTTATGGTTGGCTCCCAACAAGCTGCATATAAAGAGAAGTTTGAGCGAATTCAACTGTACCACAATTAAAACCTGTCAGTTATATTTTAACCTATGTACGAGTTTAATAGAATTATCAACTATAAGTTTTTTTAATTACTAAACTAAGAAAATTATATACTTATATGATTCTGACTATATTATTTTTAGAGCTAAATTACTCTTAAATAGATATATTGGTTCTATTATTAAATTTTTAAGATCACAACTTTAGTATTGCAAATAATTAAGTTTTTAAGGTTTTAAATTTGTATTAATTTAAATGGAGCCACCCCATTAAAAAGGGCTCCATTTTTCAAACTTGCCCCCTAAATTTTTTAGTTCTCAAGCTCTAACCAATTTTTAGCTTGTCTCCTTATAGGATCTCACTTTTTAAATAGTAAAAACTTTTGCTTCTTCGGGTCTAGATTTAATAAAAATAATTTTTTTTTTTAAAAAAGGAAAAAATTAATATTAAAAGGGATGGGAAAAACTTGAATTTTTAAGGCGATTAAAATGGAAAACGCAAGAGTTTAGCAACAGGTTCCGAAGCAAAAAAGACCTCTACAGGTACCTCAAATTAAACCCAAAGGTTTAAAAGCTTCAACCCAAAGGAGTAACAAAAACTCAGTTGGCTTGTTCCCTTCCAAATATGTATGGAACAAAAGATCTCCTTTTCCCCAAAAACAATTTTTGCTGATGAAAAAGAAAAACTCTCAAAAAAAATTGAAAGTCAACATGATGGAGATCCCAAAAATATCCTGAAAATCCCAGTCACTAATATGTATGACATTTTCGAAGGGGGATCCCGGGGTTGCTCTATTCCTTCCTAACAAGGAAAAACTCTCAAACAATTGCCATTAAACGAAGGTTCTTCTTTGCTCCTTTCAACTGTACGTGCAGATACCTTAAAGAGATCATTGAGAGCCACAAGGGGAAAAAATTTTTTAAGTAGAGGAGAGCGACCCCAAAAGGAAACAAAAAAATAAATTATCAGCGACGAAAGGTTTTGGGGCAGCTTCCAAAAATATCCCTACTTCTCTAAAGTTTTAGAGTTTAAATGTGTAGAGAACCTTTTTCCCGGGCTTTAATGAAGGGGAAAGCAAAAGGGATTTAGAGCACGGAAAACAAAATTTTCAAGCATCGAGGTAGCAAGCGCCCAAACACTTTTAAAAAACTTAGGGGCGCGAGATCACATAGATTTCGGGGGCAGGTTCGAAGTGAGGAAGCTAGGTCCAGGGCCCCAACAGAAGAGAGAAAAGGGAAACCCCTTTAAAAATCCCCTTTTTCCCAATAAGCAAAAGTGACTTAAAAATCATTTTAAAAAAAAGCTTAAATATTTTCCTTAAAAATTCCTCTACCTTATCTCCCAATAACTTTGTCTTCTCTTTTCCACCCTCTTACAAAATACTCACTATTTAAAACCTCCGTATTTGATAGGGTTTAAACTTCATCGTTTATTTGAAACCCGCAGCTTCTTATTTGTGTCCCTAATTAATTCCACAGTTTAAAAATCAATGCCCCCGGTTTTAAACCCCTGGCGAGGTTTTTGGAACATTAAAAAAAGGAGTATGTTCAATTTGTTGCGTTCCTTAAAAAAGCTCAAAGAAAAGATCACAAGGGAAATTTTAATCTTGAAAACCCCAGCGTACACAAGACAAAGGAAAGGGAAAAAGGCATACGCTACTGCTCTCGCTTTTAAAAGAGCGAGGAAAGAAGGGCATAAGCTTCTAAGCCTGGTCTTCGTGATTCCTCAAAATTAAAAGCCCCTTGTAGTATAAAATTTTTCTTTCTACTGTAAACTTCTATGTTATCTGCCTTTTGTACCAATTCTTTATGAAGGTGTTGTGTGTTAAAAACAGCTTCGTCAGCATATACAAACTTCACGCTATCCTTTTTACACCTGAGCAGTGGGTTTAAAATTTCTTCAGATTATTATAATAAAAAACATAGGGTTAAAAATGTTTATCGGATCGGTTAAAACTGTCGCGATCGTGTTTTATATATACCTGCGGGGTTTCATTCATTCTGCTTAATTCCTTAATTATTATAAAATCTAATTATTGGACTAAAACAATTAGATGATCTGCAAAATAGATTCTAAATTCATATAAATAGAACATAAAATGCAAGCTGATAAGAATTTGCGATGATAATTTCTTAATTTGCTGCAGTCTCATTGAAAAATTGAAATATATCTTCCATTTTTCTCATAAATTACATTTTTAATCTTGATCTAATCAAAACATTATTTCGATTTTATCTTACATCTTCACTTAAATTTCCTCAAATTCTTCTCTTGCTTTTGTAATTGCTTGTGGTTTTTATCTGATCTCAAGTTGTGCGTTGTTGTTTTGGGTAACCTCTTTGAAAATCCATTTTAATTGAAAAGCATCTTAATTAATTAAGTTAATTTACTATCAAATACGTTGTTAATTAAATCACTCTAAATTAAAGTAAATAATTTTTTCCCAGATAATCTAAATTTATTTGTCCCATATTAAATTAGAATGTAAAAATAAAAAATACCAAATTAAGCCAAAGTCGGCTTGGATCTAGTCTTCGAATCTTTCCAACCATTATATTGATTTTGTGGTATTAATCCTCTCTAAATGCTTTCTAGCTTGATAATCGGTCGATAAGTAATATCAATATATAATAGATCTATAAGTGGATAATGACTAGCTCCAAAATCTTGCGAAAACACTGGTATTCTAAAATATTCTAAAGAAGGAGCTCATTTTTTAATAAGAACCCATTCAATATGGCTTAAGTTCGCAAAATCTTTTAATGCCACTCTAAAATCGTTTAGATTGTGCTGGGTATTAATAAGACTATCTTACTCTCTCACCTAACTGCTGGCTCTTTTGTTGAATTCTAGCTATAGTATAATCATTTAACATTTTTCTTATCAGCTAGTTTAAAAGTTTAGCTTTGATAAAGGTCTTATTTTATCTCCAAGTAAAATCAATGAAGAGATATTTTTAGGGTTTATTAATGCCAAGCTCAAGGGAGTGAAGATTGATAGCTATCAAAGGAATCAGTTTCTAAAAGTCCTTTCTCCCTATGCTTTCTATTATCCGTTCAGCCTCGATTTTTGACTACTGGCTAGGAAGCCAGCTTTTCCTATAAGTAGCCACTGTTTTTAATCTTTTTACTTAACTTTAGAGAAGTGGCTTCAAATCCATCCATTATAGGGATGTTCAAATCCATAAATTTCCCTATAATTGAGGGATTTAATAAAGTCAAATTAATTGTTAATTCAAAATTTTCTAGCAATACTCGGCCTACAAGGAGCCCTTACAGTGTCAAGTTTTAACACAGATGACAAGAGCTTATTCCTCGTTCGTCCAGGCATTACAGTAGGAAACTGAAAAGTTTATGAAAAATCGGGACTGAACGTATAATATTAATGTGCAGTAAATAGGGATAAGTCAAAAAATCATAATATTCTTGATTTAGCGTTGATTTTAAAAAGTTTAAATTAATCTAGTGACTGTTGACAAACGCTGGAGGAGTGCAGACTGAGTTTCCTGATGTAATAGCTCCTGGTTTCGTGGCAGTTTGAGATCTCTGTTTTCATTCTAGTTCAAATTTAATAGGCTTAGGGGAATTAATTGAAATTACGCCTTAATTAATTTAAATCACACTTTAAGATTTTCAGTTTAGAATATTGGAACATTTAAGTGGGAATTTACAATGTGTGAATTAAAATCGTATCCCTGATTTTATTAGTGCATAATAAATGTTCAAATAGTCGAAAAATCGGTGAGATGGAATAGGACTTTGTGAATTAAAGAGCGTAGAATTATTAGTCTAATTATAAATATTTTCCTACAAAGATTAAATGAAGCCCTGTCAACCGTGGCCGCACTCGTATCAAGTTGCTTCGGAGAGAGTAAGGGTGATATGCAGGCTGCTCTTGAAAACCTCAGTTGCAGGTACCTTGGGCAAAGAGCGTCAGTAAAGGAGAGGAGGCTATCTAGCTTGGACAAGCCTTGTGGGAAGAGATGGATTAATGGGCAAGGCATTCTTTTCAGCCAGGTCCTTAGATGTGACTTATGAGCTAAAAAAGAGAAAAATGGTGATGCAAGCGCTCGTGACGCGTGTACAGGATAGGCTAAGAGATGACTTTAAAGATACAAATGCAGAAGACATGACTTTGTTTTAGGGCTATGAATATACTTTAACTGTAATGATGCACTAAAGTCCTCTCCTTATTCTTAAATTCTACGCTCTCTAATTCACAAAGTCCTATTCCATCTCACCGATTTTTCGACTATTTGAACATTTATTATGCACTAATAAAATCAGGGATACGATTTTAATTCACACATTGTAAATTCCCACTTAAATGTTCCAATATTCTAAACTGAAAATCTTAAAGTGTGATTTAAATTAATTAAGGCGTAATTTCAATTAATTCACTAAGCCTATTAAATTTGAACTAGAATGAAAACAGAGATCTCAAACTGCCACAAACCGGAGCATTTCATCAGGAAACTCAGCTGCCTCCTCCAGGGTTTTTCAACAGCACTAGATTAATTTAAATTTTTAAAATCAACGCTAAAACAAGAATAGATTCTTAAAGGGGTGAACATTAATTAATTGGGTTTAGTTATAATAGTTTATAAGTTTCGAGTTTTAATTTCTGAAATCACAAATATTTCTTATATTTTTGATTTTTTCACTTTATAATATTCAATATGGGCATTTTACTTATAATCATTCAATTAATTGTAAGCTTTATCTTGACAATTAATAAATTTTCATAAAATTCTATTTTATTTTTTTATTATGGATTTTGAATCAAACACCGCTCCTCCATAAGAAAAAACTTATTGCAATTTTAGATTATAGCTGAGAATTTAATGAAAAATGAAATTAATATATAAATTAAAATCTTTTAGTTAGAAGTGCGACCAATTAAATAATTTATATAGCTTTGATAGAGCATTAAATTTGTATAATTTTGAATATTTGTTACTTTTTAAGTAAAGGGATATAAGCTATATATTAATATATAAATATATATATTATTAAACCCCATAAACCTATATACTATATGAAAATAGTGAATAATATTAATGATCATAATATACGATAAAGACGCATTCCCCAAATAGCAGAAAACACTTAATTAAGGAAAGCCAGATCTCTCAAATCTAAAAAAGGACCTTCAGGCACCCCCATTTATTTTCGTTTTATGTTTAAAAAATATGGAATATCGTATTTGCCACTTCAGTCTTTAGTGTTGTTAGTTGTACCATGAAGTAGTTAGCTCTTAATGATTAATCAAAGAGTTGATTTAAAATTTTCAAAATGATCGTTGGATGAGTCCGGCGAAAGGTTTAAGACAAGCACAGGGGGCCACTCTTTGAGTTTTGTCTTAATAGAGGTTTTTGCAATATGGACCTCGTATATTCGAAATTATGAATTTAAATTGCTTTCGAAAGCTCTATAATACCTATCTACTATATTTAAATTGATTAGTGAAGTGGATTAATTCTTATAATTTTAAGGATTATGGATTTCGAAAATTTGAATTAAGACTGCTTAATTGAGCCATAGCCAGGCAAATTACATAAAAAGACCTACCACTTATCGGAGGTAAGTCTTAAAAATCCACCATTATACACATTCTACTCATCATATAAAGAGCTATCTCCAGGTCCTATTTTGGCAGTCATCCAAATTTAAATGGCGAAAAATATGGCAAAAGAGTGGATTATCATAGGCAAATTTGAATTAAGAATGGTGACTATTTAATTTAAACAGCCTACTAATTAATTAAATTCGATATAGTTTACTAGCATTATTAATTAAGACAACCAAATAGACTCAATTCAAACGTACCTCTCCACTGATTCTGAGTATTTAGACAAAACAAAAACTCTCCCCCGTTGGATGATTTGATTATCAATTTGGTACTTTCATATGCTGAATGCTCGGCTGTAAAAAATTCAGACCCTAATAGTTTATCTAAAAAAAGTTATCTTAATTCCAAAATAGATGACTTAATTCCTCATGGCAATGATTATAAATGAAGAGGTCTTAAATGAATCTATAAAATTGCTTAATACCCAACTTAAATCGATTAATCTCAGCTTAATATCAACACTAATAACTCTTGAATTAAGAATGAACTCGTAATTCATTAATTTAAAGGTTTAAATAGATCATCTGACTTTAGAGGATATTTGAAAAAATGGCTTCAATTGACTTAATTGAGAAGATCTAATATGCTTAATCTCCTCAATAATAACCTTGCCATCACTTTCTAAGACTCAATTCAATATGCTAGAATTATTTTTATTGATGAATATACAAATCATTTAGTTAATCCTGTGAATTAAGATTTTCATAAACTTCTTATCTTAATTCAAATTCTCCAAGGTACACCATTACAATGTGAGATATGACTAGATTAAAGAGAAATAATTAAGACTTCGCCATATAAGTAAGAGGATATTTAATCTCAATTAATCTCAACTCATAATAATCAATCTATCAAGAAGTCAATTACTCAATGAATAAAGTAATTTGATCTCTGCTAACTTTCACTTGGGCTTCACACATATGACTGACTAACTACTCAAGAATTAATAATTAAGAATAGTCTTAAAAACCATAATTTTTAATTAAAATTTTGACATTTAGTAAGCTCATTAAAATCTCTTTTAAGACTATTTTTTCGAAACTAACTTACTTAATGAAAATGAGAATCTTTGATTTGCTCATTACTCTCTCATAACACATTTCTAGAGTAAATTTGTTCCCATTAAAAGAATCAATTTATTTCTCAAGAGGGTCTTAATTTACTCCTGAAATAATTCAAGAACATAGTCTTAATTCTATATATAGAAGACTATTAAGAGCTAAGAGATTTCCTTTAGAGCTGAAAGGATTTCTCTATAGAGATTTCCTCTAGACACGGAAAGAATTCTATAATACCTTATTATTGGCGTATCTAAATAGTAACAGTGCCTACATAGTACATCAAAGCAATTAGATAGGCTTTTTGATTGATGAGCGATCAAATAAATTAAGTTCAGAATCTTAAGATAGAAGTTTATCAATATTGAGAATTAAGATTTTAATTAAGTCATATTTTAGAAAGACTTTTCATCTAATTCTAAAGAAACTACAATTCTCTTTAGCATTATTAAAAACTGAATTATCAATAGAAGTTTTCTCTTAAGGCTAGAAAATAATTGCTAATTACTCATATTCTATCAAAGGTTCTAATATTCTAGTGTTCATAAGTTGAGAAGACTTAATTCACTTCATCTTCGTAAAAGGTAAAAACATAGGAATTAATAAGAAAGTCATTAGAGAAAGGTGACTTAAAATTTGTAATAGCATTTGAGATTGTCTTTCTAGTTTCTTTTTTAGCCTTATAATTTTTTTTATCAATTTCTTATATAAGAAGTGAAAGGCTATCAAATTTTATATGAGGCAATAGGGATTCAAATAATTCTGTCAATTAGTAGAGAGAGGGAATTTAAGGTCATGGATACTTAGAAAAATTAAAATGGCTATTTTTTTATATAGTACAAATACAACTGTGGTCTCCTGGGCAATATAAGAGACTCTTCCTTTTTAAGGAATTTATATTTATTTTAAATATTGATAATCATTCATTTTTTCGTTGAGCTGAAAAATTAGTCGAGCAAAAGAGAACTTTTTATTCAGCCAGCGAAAGTTGGAAATTAAGTTTCCCTGATGATTAAGCTAATAAAAGGGACCGAACGAGACCCTTTTTGCGAAAATTTTTTCCTAAAAAAGTGCCTTTTTTGGCCCATTTTTGGCCATTTTTTCCAAATTTTTTTGTAACTAACACCATCAATGGATGCGCAAGATATGATTCTTTGGCGAAGTAAGGTCCATTTCAAGTGTCTCGAAGGGTAAGACCGTCAAAAACCCAATTGAAGGAAAAAAAAATCCCGAAAAATTCCCTTTTTTGGGAAAAATTTTTTTAGGGCTATTGAAAAAGTAATCCAATTCATAAAATCGTTTTATAGAACTATTTTTTTTGGGCGAAACAAAAAAAGGGGTACAAAGAAAAAATGCAATTTTTAATTTTTTTTACCTAAAAGTTTTTAAAAAAATTATTTTTTTTTCTCTAAAAAATGGGGGTTTTTTTTTAAAAATTAAAAATTTTTATTAATAAAAATTAATGAATGAAAAATAATCAAAATTTTCTCCTAATTTAGTCTTATAAATTAAATTTAAAGATATAAGAAACTAAGAAAAAATGCTAAAAGAAAAAAAAGACTCTAACTCATTAAATAAAACTAAAAAAATACAATATAAATGCATATTTCGTGAAAAAAATGATGCTATTAACTCATTGCAGTGTAATTAACATAGTTGTGATATAGTAAGATGAAAACACGCAGTTTAATTGATGAATTTAAAGAGTCTTTAGATGATCTGATGTCAGTTCAATGTGTCCATAGCCATGTGCTAAGAGCAAACCCTTTGAATGGAGTTATCTCATCACAGAAAAAGTAACACAAACCCCCTAGGTGATTCTTTATCTCTCATCAAGCTCTACATTTGGTATATTAATATAGGAGATGTAAATTTTTTCGATTTTCGCAAAATTGTCCTTTTGATTTTTAGAGATCTGGCTTTGTCTTAATTAAGTTTTTCTGCTATTTTTTGGGAATGCGTCTTTATCGATATTATGAACATTAATATCTATTCACTATTTATCTAAGTATATAGGTTATGGGGTTTATATATATATATATGTCTATCCTTACAACTTTTGTGAAGATGCTCTAAATCCTGAGTTATAAGAGACACATGTTATACGAGTTCAAATATTTGGAATCGCTATGAAGATGATTAAAGAAGAAACTTATATTATTATTTTATCAGCTATAAAACAAGCTGCATATTAGGGGTGTTTGAGCGATTTTACCTGACATAATTTGTTATCATTTATTAATTAAAACCAAACACCGATTTTATTAAAATTTCAACTATTTTCTAATGACACTGCCCCCAAAACTATTTTCCTACTTATTTTATGATTTAACCCTAAAATATTTTAAACATTATCGATCAAGAAGTAATTTTTATTTTTTTTTAAATGTAAAATGATTTTTCAAAATCATGGTAATTAAATGATAAAATTTAATATTTTGAATGAATTAAATAAAAGTATAATATCTCAGGAGATAGACACAACAGTAGAAATGCTTATCCTTTGTAAAAATCAAAATTTTCATTACCTTGACTAAATTTAGAACGAGGAATTTATTTGATTTTAGAGAGTTGAGCATTAAAAATAACTTTTAGATAGATGCAAAAAGTCTTAATAATTAGAGATGAATAAGAAATATTTATACATTATCTGAATGAAGAATTTTTTCTTTAATTTTTGACAAACTTGCTTAATATTTTATACTCATCAATTTACATTTTTTATTCATCATTCAATCAATCAATCACATGTAATAGAAAGAATCTTCACAGCAGTTATTGTTTCCAAAAGATTACACAGGCAGTTCAAATGTTGTTAATCCTATTTAACCGAGAATTGATATTAAATTATTTAAGGCAACTCTGCCTTGTAATTAAGAATCACTTCATTTTGAAATTTCAAAAATGACAATTATCTAATAAATTTTTGCCATTAAGTTTATATATTTAAGAAACTTTACCTACAATTCCTTATATAAATTTTATTTTAATTTATAAATTCAATTTTCAATTCTTACATAGGATAATAACTGATTTTCTAATTTAGTACGATAAGTGCTGTTTTAAGAAATTGATTATTAATTATATTCCTAAAATTTTAACTTACCTTACTTTACAACTTTCAATTAATTCTCAGTTGTATTTAAAACTCTTAATGTCACAACATCTTTAGATTAGAAGATAGACTTTTGCCCAAAAAAATTATGGGCTTAAAATATTTAATATAAGTTGAATATGATTACATGATTGAAGGTAAGCAAAACCTAATGAAGTTAGAGTAGTTGAGCAAAGTGCTACATATTAAATTAGAGATAGTTTAAAAGCAACATGAATTTAAATTTAATGAGGGAATCCGCGCCTACCTGATCAGAGTGAAAAGAATGAAGAAAACCGCCTCAGTCTTATTTATTGGTTGTGTTTATGTGCTTTTACCAGTTGGCGATGTTGTAATAGCAGAATGTTCTGCTTATTCTTGTTGAAGATCTTATAATGGATGTTGCTCAAAAGTACACAAATGAAAGTATGTTTTTGAAACACTTCAAATTTTGAAGCCAATATTAGTCTCTGTTTATAGGGAAAATACCTTACTTGTCCAAAACGCTTCCCTCCTCTGCTGCCGCTTTCAAGTAGTAGAAGTTAATCTCAGTAATATTTATGAGGTAGTCGTAGTAGTTGTTGATGTTGTAGTAGACATTTAATAATAGTGCTAGTTTAATTTAAAGTGTAATATATTATGAATAACAGAACAAGGACTCATTCAGTATAAATTTTTAAGTTATACCAATCACGATCATGTATTCATATTCAACCTATAATTACGGTATCGGTATTTAAAATTTGTTTTGATTGCTCCTGATTTGTTAGATGTTACATTATAGAAGGTGGAGTAATCTATGAAAATATACTTCAAAAAGAATGTACTATAGTAAAATAATGATCCATCATTAAGAGAGCTGATATTCCGAAAATCACATTTTGATACCTTCAAGTTGCAATTTCTAGATAATGCTTTCCATTAAGATTATGAGTAACTGATGAACTATGGAAATAATAAAATAAGCTTAAATTTAACATTAATTAAAAAAATATAAAATTAAAAAAATTATAGAAGAATAAATGCCGAGACAACATAGTTTACTTTTATGAAAATATTAATTAAAGAGGTTTTATCATAAGGATATAAATGATAGTATAATTCATAACCTGTATCTAATATTTTTTTGATTCATTAGATTCAGACTTAGACTTGTCCTACTTTATATTAATTAGAACTCAAGTTGTTTAGAAGCTCCCAAAATCATAATATCTATTTTCATTTTCTAATAAAAAAATATCTGAGTCAAATATAATTAATGATTTTAAATCAAAGAAAGATAGGTATTTTCAGTATCCTTTCTCTAGATATTTTTTAAGTATACAATTCACCAAAATCAACGACAATTTAAGAATAAATTTTATAAGATTTACGATTACCTTTTAAAAAAATATAATTAATAATTTTATAGTTTCCTCAAAGTAAGCCTAAATCTCTTGATGGATTTGTCTTTACACGGCTTAGAGATATAGTATGCTTTTTCGAGTATAAAAATTTAAATTTTCTATTGACATCTAATGATTCAGACTTTAAAAACATCTTAATTTGTGTATTTCTTACGTCCTAAATAAAAGAATGCTGAATTTCCCAGCCTAAATGTATTAATTTTCCTCTATTAATTTTTGGATATCTTAAGATTATTTTTATCCGGCAATTTTTTTTTTTTAAAAATTAAAATTTAAAGAAAAATTCGATCATGTTATCTAAATTTATAATTTTGTCATTAAATTTCATATTTCAAATTAACTATTTAAGAAGAGGAAAAGTTTATAAATATCAAAATTAATTAACTAAAATTTCTTATTTTCTTTATAGAATATAATTTTTATTTATTTAATTATTATTTTATTTACAATAATAAGAAAGGTTCTAAGAATAAGGGGTTCGTATATTGTAAAAGATAAATAAGAATTAAAAAATTTAAGTTGAATTAATAACCTCTCAGATCATAAATAAATATATGAGTAATCAAAAAAACTTCATAAAAATTAGGTTGGTTTAGAGACGGATAAAATGATAGAACTCTCCTTGGCAGAATTGGAGACTCCATGGTGATTCGTGCCTCTTCAGGTAACATTGTTTGTGTGGTAGAGCCTCATATTCAATTCCGCCTGAGCTGTAATCCAAGAACCAAACAGCTTACTCTTACACCTACTTTTAAGATTCCCCTAAACATTTCTTCCACAACCTCCATTACCTTAAGGATCCCTTTTCCTCGGATGGGATATAAATATTATTGAGCCAAAAAATACAGATCGGAATGTAGTACTATTCTAGTGCCTCTTAAGGGCTTACCACAATCTAAGCACAATTTAATTATGACATAAAAATTCACTTACCAATAGTTTACTAGTTCGCTCTCTGAGATAAACGCAGCTATCAATGTAATTAGTTAAGTCAAGCGTTCTCGCTTCTTCTTAATTGACCTAGTTTTAGTATATTTCCCAAATTTAAACTTTTTTAAAAATAATGAAAATTTTTGATTTGGAAAAAATAATAAAGTCCTTAAAACCTTAAACAAACAATAAAGAAATTTTTTTAAAAAAATTTAAATAATAATTTATATGTAAAATAACTTTTTTAAAATTTTATCAAATAATTTATTCATTATTCTAACAATCAAGGGTGAGGTCAAAAATATAAATACAGTTGAGAACGAGCGATCTGATGAAGACCTTCGCTATCTGGAATACGTGGCAATTTGAGATCTTTTTTTTCTTCTAATCTAGTTCAAATTTAATTAAAGAAGAATTATTAGAAATTAATTTAAATTTAAATTTAAAATACATTTAAGTTTGAAGTTTAGACTACTAGAACATTTTGGGATTAGACTATTGGAACAAATAAGTAGGAATAAGAGCATATCTATTAGAAGAGTACATTGATAATTCAATTAGAGCGTAATAAATGTTCCAATAGTCTAAAAAGCAGATAGAGGAATGAGATACTGTTAGTTAATTGGAGTGTGATATATAAAGCCTTAGTGATAAATAAAGTTATAAATACTAATGCAATTACTACAAAGACGCATGCGCAGCCGCCACAGTTCACCAGCCACAATCCTAAGCCGTCATTTCTGTTAGCGCTAGGGCAATGCTATGCTCTAAGGGTGCTCACATGATGCTTGGCTGAGATGAGATAGAGCGGTGGCCTAGAGTGGGCGCGGCAGGTCAATAGCTTCAGCAGACAAGGCATCTTCCCCATTATCAATCTTCTATGCCTGCTCTAGAGTGCTATCATCTCCAGTTGCTGTATGTACAACTATTGCTGTCATACTTGCTCTAGTCTGTATTCATCCATAGTCTTTTTCTCAGAGGTATCCTACATTAAGATGCCTGACCTGCCGCGCCCACTCTAGGCCACCGCTCTATCTCATCTCAGCCAAGCATCATGTGAGCACCCTTAGAGCATAGCATTGCCCTAGCGCTAACAGAAATGACGGCTTAGGATTGTGGCTGGTGAACTGTGGCGGCTGCGCATGCGTCTTTGTAGTAATTGCATTAGTATTTATAACTTTATTTATCACTAAGGCTTTATATATCACACTCCAATTAACTAACAGTATCTCATTCCTCTATCTGCTTTTTAGACTATTGGAACATTTATTACGCTCTAATTGAATTATCAATGTACTCTTCTAATAGATATGCTCTTATTCCTACTTATTTGTTCCAATAGTCTAATCCCAAAATGTTCTAGTAGTCTAAACTTCAAATCTGTAAATGTGATTTTGATTAATTAAGGTGTAATTTCTAATAATTCTCTCTTTTAATTAAATTTGAACTAGATTAGAAGAAAAAAAAGATCTCAAATTGCCACGTATTCCAGATAGCGAAGGTCTTCATCAGATCGCTCGTTCTCAACTGTATTTATATTTTTGACCTCACCCTTGATTGTTAGAATAATTTATAAATTATTTGATAAAATTTTTTTAAAAAAAATTTAATTAAATTATTTTTAAATTTTTTTAATAAAAATTTCTTGAGTTGTTTGATTAAAAATTTTAATTATATTTATTATTAATTTAAAATTTTTTTAATAACCTCCCATTTTTTCTTGGTTGAATATATTTCATAAGAATTTCAAATTTTTATTTTGAAAAAATAATTCTTTTTTAGAATTTTATTTATTTTAAATTTTAATAATTTATTAATATTTAAATCCCTTTTCATAAATTTTAAAAATATTCAAAATATCATAAATAGACTAATTGTGTATGATATAGTTAACTTATAGGCATTAATTTTAATGAAAAAATACACATTAAAAAATATCATTATATATTTTGATTTTGATTAGATTTTTTGCAAAATTTTTAAAAATCTAAAAATAAAAATTTAAATAAAAATTAGAATTAAGTTAAAATAATAAATCAAAAGTTGTAAAATATTCGCCGTCAAATTTCGAGTAGCTGAATACGTGGCTTGTTAGATAGCTCCTTAAATTTAAAAAAGGCA
>JAJKFJ010022079.1:0-10191 GCA_027382625.1 Tetmemena sp. SeJ-2015 | reverse complement strand
AAGGAGGAGAACTGCACCAATCCCTGAGGTTGCTGTTTTCCTAAACAAAGCAGTAAAGCTTTTAAAAGAGGTTTTTTGATTTTAAGATTGATTTCCTCTGCAAGAAAGCAAACCCCAACAAAAATCAATCCCACTAAAGCTAAGTTGAACCTAACACCTTTCTCCCTTGCTATGGTACTCAAAGGGCGAACTCTAAAAAAGGAAGTGAGTGAGGATGCGCAAAGAGTATAGAGGAAAGCCCCAAAAAGGATTATCCACGGAAGCTAAGCTCTTTTCTTAAATAAGGCAAGACTCCATTTATAATTTTCCCAATGGGGAAACTGCTAATAAATTTATAGGCAATAGCATAAAAATTGGAGTTTAATGAGATTTAAACCCTGAATTAGAGCTAATATACCGAGGATAAAACCTGCTGTGGCCTACCTTTCCCTCTCAAAAGAGAGAGCCAACATAGTTTTGCACTGGGGAAGTATGGCAAGCTGACTAAAGAAACTTGCAATTAAAAATAAAACACAAGTAGCAGCAGTTTTCACTCAGTTTCATTGCTGCCTCAGCTAAGATGGGTCTAACAGCTAGTTTCTTTTGGGGGCGCTTTCAACTCAGTGCCTTGGAAACTTTATCTATCAAAATCTGGTATGTCGAAACGGGACAAAAGATGCAAGCCCAAAAAGATAGTCATGATGGACAACGCAGTCATTTCATAAATATTTCCAGAATGTTGGACAGTGGGGAAATTTTTCAAAGCAGTGCTTCCTTCAATGCAGAATACTCCCCCATGGCTGATCCAGTAGAGTGCTGTTCTCACATGTGAAGACCCACATGAAATAAAGGGGCAGAACAAGTAATAATCTAAAATTCAATTTTTAGGCTGCAGTTTGTGAAAAGGTCGGAGAGATCCTGGTGCGAGACTGAGAGAGAGATAAGACAGATCTGGAAGCTAGCATGAAGAAAGGCTGGACTCTGCGCTATGAGCGCGTGTGATGCAATCTCTCTATTCTTCTGTAGGCGAAAAACCCTCATGCCTATGACATATATATATCTAAGTACAAGCATTTAGCGATATATTTTCAAATCTGAACAAGAAAAGAAGAGTTTTGGGGTTTTTCATTTGGGTAATAATTATATAATTTTGATTAATTGGTGTTTATTTATTTTCCAAACTTTGGGAAAAAATTTTGTATTCCTCCAATATTTTGGATATTTAAACCCTAAATTTGTATTATTGGATCGTAAATATAATTAATATGTTGATCATAGTTTGAATAAGCAGCCGCGGGATGTAATATTTAATTTGGGCTTAAAAAATTCCGGAATTAAATTGTAAATTTAATTGATTAATTCAATTTTTTTATTTCATTCGATTTTAAATATTTTAAAAAATTTAATGATGATAAACATAAATCAAATTAGTCTTTTATACTGCAGTCTTCATTTTGTACAGAACTCTGTTAATCACAATTTTCACATGAATAAGAGCTCTTAATTTAAGAAATAGACACTCGCTCTCAATAAAGTTACTTACCCATCATTAAAATTATCTAAAATATGTATACAAACATAGGAATTGAAAATTCCACAAGTACATTATATATAGTATGCAATAAAATAAGAAGATAAAATATTTTAAAAGCTTAAATGTAATTACTTCAAAATAGCTATCTGAATTATCAAGAACGATCTTTATGAAATTGACATATCTTTCCCAAATCATTAATCTTTAAACTTAATTGAACTTAATTTTTAGTAGATACATATAGTTGAAAATAGACATTCTATTCTTTCTTAGAATGCTGTACTTTAATTTATACAAGATTATTCCCATTAATTTTGCCTAAATATAGTTGAGAATTAAAATCGATGATAAATTAAAATAATGAATGGAAAGTTGTAACTTCTTGGCAGTTTAAATAGTAGTTCGCCGCCGAATATACAGCTTTCCCAAAAGCCAATCAAAGTTTAATGTGAGTTTCTTCTTCAATCATCTCAACCTCTCAATCTTAAGATATGTGTCTCTCCATTTTAATTTAATATCTAAATTAATTCTTTTTTATAATTCTCAATTATATTAGGAAAGGTTTGAGAAGATTAAAAATATTTAGAAAGATAATTGATATTATAATTTATCGTACTTAAATTTAAACTTTTATTATTTTTATTTAATGTGACAACTAAATATAGGTATATGATTTATTTTAAAATTAGAGATTCAACACCAAAAAGGAAATCTTAAAACTCATATATTGAAGATAATTAAGGATAGGAGCAGCAATATTTCACAAATTCTTCAATTAAAAAATAAACCTAGCCTGATTTTCATAATAGATAACGAGACAAACCAGCTTAAAACTTAGCGGGGAGGATTCAATTTAAACAAATGGATACTCAAAACAGCTTAAAGAAAAGAAGAGCTAGTTTCTAATTTCTAATTTAAAACCAGAATCCTCTACTAAGTGTATAATAAACAAATTAGTAGAGTAAAGACAGTTTTGAAGAATACCTTTCATATTCAGATCAAGATCAAGTTTGATATTAAACATATGGAAATATTTTTCATATTTAGTTCAAATTCTATTTAAAACGTCTCGCTCTACTTTCTGCTCTTATTATTTTTCTTATTAGCCTTGGCGTGGAGTTGGCTGCCTCCTTCCAAGTCCTTGGCAACATATTTCACTGCATTTTAATCTCTGAGGGCTGGTTTATGATTACTCTGAAGTCCAATGTACTCTCCCTGCTTTTTAATTTTAACCTTCTCCAGTGGTATTTAAAAAATTGATTCCTGGCTAAAATAGATCGTAAAAATACTAAGACCTTACCAATTTTATAGATTAAAGCAGAAATTTTAAGTAATTTAGTGGCTTTTTTAAAAAAATTTACAAGCTCGTAGGGTTTGTTTTCTGATTATGTTGCTCCTGGCTTCCTGGCTATTTTTAAATAATCTTTTATTCTAGCTTGAATTTAATTGAAAACCTCACATTAATTAAAATAAATTAGACCACTTTATTAAATAAACATTGCCTGATTAGTTAATTGCATTAAATTCTGTCGCTCTTGTAAAAACCATTGGACTTCTATTTTGTTAAATCAATTCATTGATCCGCTTCCTCCATGTGTTAGAATGAGATATCGTTCTTTAGAGTAACAGACGATTCCAGCATAAGAAATTGTGACTTTGATTACTATAAATATTAGGAAGCCAATGAGTGATCATGGCCATTGCTAAGTATCCCCTATTGGAGCTGTTTCAAGTTCTACTGCTGAAAACCTTTAATAATTCCTTATCGTAACTGTTGCTCTACACATTTTTTTCAATTGTCTCTGTGAATATCGAAACACTGGCACTGCCTCAGGTCACTCGTGGGGTTCGAGTCCTATCCTCTTGTGGAGGTTCTCCGAATTGGTCCGAACGGTCTGATATCTTAGAGAAACTCTGGTAGGTTGGAAGATTATTAGAATGGTAGAAATTGGTGTTCTGTATAAAGAATGTACACCAGAATTAAACCATTAAATCTATCAAGGAAAGCTAAATTATTAAGATGATCTTATTTTAATTAATTTAGGTTTTAATTCAATATCTTCAATAATTGAATTGAATAAAAATAAGCACGGAATGCAGGAGCCACTAACACAGGAATCGCTGGATGCTCTCTTCTATCATTTTTAACAGCCTAGATTTATAAAATTTTTTGGAAAACTAGCTGAAACCTATAATATTTAAAATAATAAAATAATCGTTCTTTATTTAATCATTTGCCGCTATCATTTAAATTCAGTAATAATAATTAGTGGAATTAAGCACCCCGCAAGGGTATATATATAATAGGATTTTAAATCACCTACTAAAACACGCTTATAACTAGTGTGAACGGTCCCTGATGCTACGTATTAACCCATGATATTTAAATTTAGTATTCTAAATAAAAAAGTTCTTGCATCAATTTAAAAATCCAAACTTAATAGAAAAGATTAAAGAAGGATTTAGATAATTATGTTTTAAAATAATATATTGCAATAATTTTTACTTTCTTTTTTCAGTTATTTAATAATTAAAAAGAGTATGAAAATAGAATTATTAAAATTATTCATCATATTAACTTCTAATATTAGTAATTCATATTTAACAAAAGAAATACATAACTTTTGCAATAAAAAAAAGAAGGCAATATATTTTGAATTTAATAATATTTATGAAATATTAGACTCACAAAAATAATTAATATTCCAAAAGTCATTAAATCGATAAATAATTAAATGAATTTATTGTATATGAAGTGGAGTTTAATTAAAGTATTTTAGTTCACTGATAAAAGGGAAATCTCAATCCCATTTTTAATATAATCATTCTTTTGCGAAGAATGCACTAAATACTTTTGCAGATACAAATTACTCTTTTCACTTTGAATTTAAATTTTAAAACAATATTCAGCAAAATCATTGTAAAATTATCTTTATTTATCCTTAAAGATTAGAAGCATTTATCAAAATCTGATTCTCACATTTATCTGAGAGTAAATTTTAACTTATGCAGAATATATTTTTATTTCATTAAAAAAAAGAAAATGATTTTTAATTAAAATTTATTTTTATTAAATTATATAGACTACATAAAAAATAAATGCTAATCAAAAACTAGAAATAATTCCTTAAAATAACCAACTTCATCTCTAAGAATAAGAAAAAAAATAAATTATATTTTTTTACCACCTCCCCAATTTAATAATGCTAATTTTCAAATAGTATTACAAATTATAAAATGTAAGAATTAGATAGATTCACCAAAGTTAAAACCAGATATTTAACTTTGTCATTGAAAAGAATATTTGAAATTATGTACCATAAGATATCTAAAGTATAAAGATCATAGTCAAATCTATAAATATACTGTTGTTTGTTTATATTCTGAATTGGTAACACATTTCTTAAACAAATAAAATAGTATGCTTAATATTAAAATTTAATATCACTCATTTTGCAGACTATAAAATTAAAGACAATACTTTATAAAATAAACAGGAATATATAAATTACAGTTGCGATTTGTTTATCTTTAAGATCTTGATTTATGTCTTTTATCCAGTAAAAATTAAAATAGCTGGAGAATGAGATAAAAATGATTTTAAAAGTTTTCCTACCTTTTCTAAAAATGGAGCTTGCAAACAAAGACGGGGAGCTCGATCTAGCTAAGTTTAGATTACGATGATCCCCAAGTAAATGTGAACTCACTCTGCCATAAAGGGATATCTCAACAAAGCCGGTGGGAAGAAGAAGCTCTGAGATCTCTCTAATTAAAAGTTTTAATAAAATTTTTGAAATTTCTTTTTGAACACTAAATATTTTGAAAGTTGTTAAAAAATTATAAAATTTAATTTAATCAGCCAAAAATGAGCTAACAAATATAGACTGAACGGCAGAAACATAAATCGATTAAATATTTCATTTTATTTAAAATGGTTTTATATTTATTGATTTAAGATTAATGTTTTTTTAAAACAATTTTCCTACAAAAATATTCAAAAATTTAAAGATAGCATATATTAAATGCAATCTGTTAAGTATAAATTCAGGATTAATTTTAAATATCCATTTTGGCTAAAGTATTCCAAAATTGAATTAATTTGTTTGTTACAACTTTTGCAGAAGTTAAAAAATAGATTTTAGAATTTCTTTTTTAACATCTTCATGCAAAGATGCATTTTTTTCAATTTTTAGTTACTTAGCTGAACTCAAATTGTGGAATAAACATACAAATCGTATATTTCTGTTATAGATTCATGGGTTAGGTCCTCCAACTATATATTTATGATTGAAATATAGAGCTTTAATATTTTATAAATCATAATATATTTAATAAATTTTAAACTATCTTTCAAATAAAAGTGAAAATTTTCTCTCTTTAAATCTTATTTAATTAATTAAATTGATTTATCCTTTATTAAGTTAAGACCTAAGGAATTTAATATACTTGTATGTCTAAGACTGAATTAGTTTAAAAATATGGAACAGATATCCAACAGAGGGCTAGTTACATAATGTTCTATATATAAATTATCATATTAATTGATTACTCTAAGATTATAACTCTGACTTAAGCCAATTCCGATAATTATTAGGAAATTTTTACCGAATTTAGCCAGGAATGTTTTTGTTAAAGGCAAATCTATTTAGGGTTAGGTGGAGATAACCTCATTCCTCATAACCTAGTATAATCTTCTTTATATATTTTTATGCTCATTTTTCAAATTATTAGAAATGAACTATAATTGAAATTTGCCTTCAAGGATTAAAATTTAAACCTAAAAAGAAGTATTAAATGTAAAGCCAAACATCAATAGATAATAATATCTCTTGGCTTGCTGTTTGAATAGTTTAATCATATTGATCCTTCCTTGAAGAGGTTAAATTCAGATATCTGTGAGATAATAATTTAAAAAAAGTCTAATCCCTATAAAACTAATTATAGGTTGAATATGAATGAATTAGATAAATAAAAAAAGAGATGTATATGTATATGTTTAAGTATCGGGAATAAATTAAAAACATCTCTAGATTAATAACTGCCATAATGTATGATTGCATATTTTAAAGCAACTCCATCAGTTTTGATTTTGAATTATTTGGAGGATCCCTTAGTTATTTTAAACTTTTCATTTTTTATACTATTCTTTCGTTGATTTATTTTCCTAATATTCTTCGTCATCATCGTCATTCTACTTCTGTTAATGTTAATGCTATTACTACTATCGATGCTATAATTAATGATCCAAATTTTTTTTAAAAAAGAGGTTTACTAGTGGGAGCCGAACTCTGGTCCAAATATTCACTCATCTAGTAGTTAACCATCTGATTATTAGGTCTTTAATCATGATCTACTTCTTTATTTCTTTAGAATATCTCTTACTCCCGATCACATAATCATATTCTTCCCATATTATTTAAGAATGGTATTCCATCGCTATCTACTAGTTACATCTTTTAAGATTTACGAAAAGATCTCTAATGAAAGCTTTCCTGTTTCCTCTTTATCTCTTTCCAAACACATCACTCTCAATTTATTCATGAGTCTAAAGTCGAAACCAGCAAGATGAATCTTTTTCAAAAATAATTAGATAATTATAGATTTCAAATCTTCAACAATGTCTTAAAGTTCTTCTTTTGATTCAAAGATTAATTTATGCATAAATCGTGAGTGATGTTATTAGCTATAATTTTAAAGCACTTTATCTTCACTCTTTCTGTCGCTTGCATCTATACTTTGCATAAGTTTTTATATTTATGGACTTTTGATTTTGATTCTCTGATCTTGTCTAAACTTAAAATAAAAATAGCAAATTTTATTGCTTCCAATTTTATTTATCTTTAAGAGGATCTGAAGATAATTCTTAGAAATGATTTGTAAAGTCAATTGTATTTCTTCTATGCAAATAAGTTGTCTAGGGCCTCTCAATAGCTTTATGCTTTTATTTTTGCTGTTACTACGTTGGCCGATTTTTTGATAAAGGTTTTTTTAAGTGTTCGCGAAATATTTTTCGCCCCCTCTTCATAATTAGGATCTGTATTATATTCTCTCTATAATATTCTATTAGTGTAAATATATGTTTGATTCTGTAATATCCTATATCTGAAAACTTCGCTTATTGTATCTCAACATTCTACAAAGACAAATGTGATTGGGCTCCCTGCATAATAAGTTGTTCTAGTCCTCCAATATAGCAGTTATTGGCGGTGCACGCGTGGGCCGATTTTTTGATAAAGGGTTTTAGTCGCGAAATATTTTCCCCTCTAATTTCTAGGCTATAGTCAACTTTCCTCAAAATAATTAAAAATGTGATCATATAATCCTAATCGAAACTCGCAAGGGATCCGATCTTCCTCAAAGACAAAAATGAGGGCCCCTGCAAATAAGTTGTCTAGGGCTTCTCAATAGAGCGTTATCTGGCTGCACCGTGGCCGATTTTTAAAAGTTGAGGTCGCAAATATTTGCCCTCTAATTTCTGGGCTATAGTCAACTTCCTCAAAATCATTAGAATTTGATCATAAATCCTAATCAAAACTCGATCTTCTCCGATCTTCTAAAAGACAAAATGAGGGGCCCCCGCAAATAAGTTGTCTCTAGGGCCTCTCAATAGCCTTATTTGGCTGCACCGTGGCCAATCTTTGATAAAGGTTTTAGTTCGCAAATATTTGCCCCTCTAATTTCTGGGCTATAGTCCACCTTCCTCAAAATCATTAGGAAAAGTGATCATAAATCCTAATCGAACACTCGCAGGGATCCGTTCTTCTCAAAGACAAAATGAGCGGCCCCTGCAAATAGTTGTCTAGGGCCTCTCAATATAGCGTTATTTGGCTGGCACCTGGCCGATTTTTTATAAGGTTTTATTCGCGAACTATTGCCCCTCTACATTTCGGCCTATAGTCAACTTATCCTCAAAAATCATTAGAAAATGTGATCATAAAAACCCTAATCGAAAACTCGCAGGGATCCGATCTTCTCAAAGACAAAAATGAGGGCCCCTTCAAATAAGTTGTCTAGGGCTTCTCAATAGCGTTATTGCTGCACCGTGGGCCATTTTTGATAAAGGTTTTAGTTCGCGACATATTTGCCCTTCCGATCTGGCTATAGTCAACTTTCCTCAAAATCATTAGGAAAAATGCTGATCATAAATCCCTAATCGAAAACTGCGGCAGGAGTCGCGAAAGTCTGTGGGGCTCGAAAGCGACAAAATCGCACGGGCGCCCTTGCAAATTAAATTCTTATGGTCCCTCTCTAATAGCGTTTATTTGTTAACTGCACCAGTGACCGAATATATATTATAAAGGTATATTAGTGCGTGCGATATATATTTGCTCTCTCCTCCTCTTAATTTCTCTGCGGCTCCTTAGTCATTATCTTTTCCTCAAACATCTCACTTACCCAAACCATGTGCACTATAAATGGCCGGTAAGTCTGAAAATCTCGCAGGATCCTATCTTCTCAAAGCACAAAATGAGGCCCCTGCAATAATAGTTGCTAGGCTCTCAATTTTATAGCGTTGATTGTGGGCTGCAGCCGTGTACCGATTTTTTGATAAAGGTTTTAGTTCGCGAAATATTTGCCCTCTACATTTCGGGGCAATAGTCAACTTTTCCTCAAAATTCTTTAGTGAAAATGTAATCATAAAATCCTAATGAAAACTCGCGGGATCCGATCTTCTCAAAGACAAAATGGGGGCCCATGCAAATTAAGTTGATCTGGGGCCTCTAATAGCTTTTATTTGGCTTGACGGCCCGATTTTTTGATAAAGGTTTTAGTTCCCCGAAATATTTGCCCTCTAATTTCTGGGCTATAGTCAACTTTCCTCAAAATCATAGAAAATGTGATCATAAATCCTAATCAAAAACTGCAGGGATCCGATCTTCTCAAAGAAAAAAATGAGGGCCCTGCAAATAAGTTTTTGGGGGCTCCAATAGCGTTATTTGGCTCCGTGGCCGATTTTTGATAAAGGTTTTAGTTCGCGAAATATTTGCCCCTCTAATTTCTGGGCTATAGTCAACTTTTTCCTCAAATCATTAGGAAAATGTGATCATAAATCCTAATCGAAAACTCGCAGGGATCCGATCTTCTCAAAGACAAAATGAGGGGCCCCTGCAAATAAGTTGTCTAGGGCCTCTCAATAGCGTTATTTGGCTGCACCGTGGCCGATTTTTGATAAAGGTTTTAGTTCGCGAAATATTTGCCCCTCTAATTTCTGGGCTATAGTCAACTTTCCTCAAAATCATTAAGGAAAATGTGATCATAAATCCTAATCGAAAACTCGCAGGGATCCGATCTTCTCAAAGACAAAATGAGGGGCCCCTGCAAATAAGTTGTCTAGGGCCTCTCAATAGCGTTATTTGGCTGCACCGTGGCCGATTTTTGATAAAGGTTTTAGTTCGCGAAATATTTGCCCCTCTAATTTCTGGGCTATAGTCAACTTTCCTCAAAATCATTAGGAAAATGTGATCATAAATCCTAATCGAAAACTCGCAGGGATCCGATCTTCTCAAAGACAAAATGAGGGGCCCCTGCAAATAAGTTGTCTGGGGCCTCTAAATAGCGTTATTTGGTGCACCGGGGCCCGATTTTTGAAAAAGGGTTTTTAGTTCGCGAAATATTTTTTTTTGGGCTATAGTAACTTTCCTAAAAATCTTTGGGAAAATGTAAAATTTTTAAAAATC
>JAJKFJ010022078.1:0-75485 GCA_027382625.1 Tetmemena sp. SeJ-2015 | reverse complement strand
ACGAAAGCCCATATTTTGGGCAGTTTTCCTTAAAAAAAAACAGCCTTTTCAAAGTCATTAAAGATTTAAATGATCAGGTCCCTTAAAAGTGCAAAAAGCGTTTTCGCACCCGCTCTAGCCCCTCACCCAAAATGCTCTGGGGTTTTGCAAACCGTGCGCAAATCGGACTAAAGGCCCCTCAAAATGCCCAGATAGCTTCTGTTTGAGACCCCTCCTTTTAAAAATTTGCGGGGGAGCCCCCTAAAAGGGGGGTGTTTTTCCAACCCTCTTAAAATTTTAAAAAGGGGGTTTTTCCCCTAAAAATTTGTTAAAATATTTTTTCCAAATTTTAGACATCACCCCAAAAGGAGCGCCGCGATTACGAATGGGGAAGGTTTTCGGGGGCGATCAACGCCCAAATTTTGGGGAAAAGCCTTTCCCCACCTTTTTTTGCTTAAAATTTTTAAAAAAAAAACCCCAAAATTCAAAAATGTTTTCCCCGCTCTGCTTCCCCAATTTGGGGCAAAATCCAATCGATTCAGCGCCCTCAAATGACCCAGATACCCTTTGTTGAGACCTCGCTAAAAGTGTTGCGGGTCGAGTCGCACCCCAAAAAGGGGCTTTTTTGGCCCGGACCCCTCTTCGAATACATGTGCAAAAAGCCTTTTCACCTTAATTTAAAGTAAAATTTTTTTTTCCAGAGATTTTAGACATCCTAGCAAAAGCTGAGACGTTCTCAAAGCATCTACGAATAGAAAGGAGTCTTTCTGGAGAGCGCATCAAACGAGCCCATTTTGTGGGCAGTTCCCTTACCGAAAAAACACCTTTTAAAGTCATTCAAGTTTGATGAAGGTACCTTAAAAGTGAAAAAAATGCGTTTTCGCACCCGTTAGCTCCTCACCCAATCTCTGCGGTGAAACCAGTGCGCAATCGGACTAGCGCCCCTCAAATGACCCAGATAGCTCTGTTTGAGACCTCGCTAAAAGTGTTGCGGGGTCGAGTCGCACCCCTAAAAAGGGCGTTTTTGGCCGGAGCCCTCTTCGAAGTACATGTGCAAAAGAGGCGTTTTCACCTAATGAATTATAAAGTAAAATATTTTTTCCAGAGATTTTAGACATCCTAGCTATAGCTGAGACGTTCTCAAAGCGATCTACGAATAGAAAGGAGTCTTTCTGGAGAGCGCATCAAACGAGCCCATATTTGTGGGCAGTTGCCTTACAAACGACCCAAAAACAGCCTTTTCAAAAAGGTATTCAGATTTGTGATTAGGTACTTAATAGTGCAAAATGCGTTTTGCACCCGCTTCTAGCTCCTCAGCCAATGCTCTGCGGTGCACACCAGTGCGCAAATCGGACTCAGCGCCCCTCAAATGACCCAGATAGCTCTGTTTGAGATCTCCTTAAAAATTTGCGGGATAGAAAGACCTCCCTCCGCAAAATGTGTACTCATCCTCAAATTCTCATTAAAATAAAAAGTTTTTACTAAATTTGGCTAAAAATGCCCCGACTTATTTTGGCTATATTTCTGGAACGACTTATCAGACACCAATATGGGGAGCGCCGCTCGATTCAGGGCCCCTTGAATGAATGACCGGGGTAGATGTTTGTCGGGAGCTGTTACTCACGCATTAGGGTACAAGACCTCCCTCTAATCCTTTAGGTACCTCTGGGGACCTCCCTCTATCCTTTTAAATCAAAAATAAGTCTAAATTTTGGCTAAAATACCCCGACTCATTTTGGCTATAACTCGCGAACCGAAGTGATCGCATCAAAAATCCCCCACCGCCACTGATTCAGCGCCCCTCATATGACCAGATAGCTCTGTTTGAGAACTCGCTAAAAGTGTTGCGTGGTCGAGTCGCACCCCTTAAAAGGGCGTTTTTGGCCGGAGCTTTCTTCGAAGTACATGTGCAAAGAGGCGTTTCACCTAATGAATTATAAAGTAAAATATTTTTTCCAGAGATTTTAGACATCCTAGCATAGCAGAGACATTCTCAAAGTGATCTACGAATAAAAATGAGTCTTTCTGGCAGTTGCCTTACAAACGACCCAAAAACAGCCTTTTCAAAGTCATTCAAGATTTGATGATCAGGTACTTTAAAAGTGCAAAAATGCGTTTTCGCACCCGCTCTAGCTCCTCAGCCAATGCTCTGCGGTGCAAACCAGTGCGCAAATCGGACTCAGCGCCCCTCATATGACCCAGATAGCTCTGTTTGAGATCTCCTTAAAAATTTGCGGGAGAGAAAGACCTCCCTCCGCAAAATGTGTACTCATCCTCAAATTCTCATTAAAATAAAAAGTTTTTACTAAATTTGGCTAATAATGCCCCGACTTATTTTGGCTATATTTCTGGAACGACTTATCAGACACCAATATGGGGAGCGCCGCTCGATTCAGGGCCCCTTGAATGACCGGGGTAGATGGTTGTCGGGAGCTGTTACTCACGCATTAGGGTACAAAGACCTCCCTCTATCCTTTTAGGTACCTCTGGGGAGCCTCAAATTCCTAATCAAAAACAAAAATAGTCTAAATTTGGCTAAAAATACCCCGACTCATTTTGGCTATAACTCGCGAACGAGTGATCGCATCAAAAATCCCCCACCGCCACTCGATTCAGCGCCCCTCATATGACCCAGATAGCTCTGTTTGAGACCTCGCTAAAAGTGTTGCGTGGTCGAGTCGCACCCCTAAAAAGGTCGTTTTTGGCCGGAGCTTTCTTCGAAGTACATGTGCAAAAGAGGCGTTTTCACCTAATGAATTATAAAGTAAAATATTTTTTTCCAGAGATTTTAGACATCCTAGTATAGCTGAGACGTTCTCAAGGCGATTACGAATAGAAAGGAGTCTTTCTGGAGAGCGGCAGTCAAACGAGCCCATATTTGTGTGGGGAGTTGCCTTACAAACGACCAAAAACAGCCTTTTCAAAGTCATTCACAAGATTTGATGATCAGGTACCTTTAAAAGTGCAAAAATGCGTTTTCGCACCCGCTCTAGCTCCTAGCCATGCTCTGCGGTGCATAACGCAGTGCGCCAAATCGGACTTCAGCGCCTCAATGACCAGATAGCTCTGTTTGAGACCCTCGCTAAAAAGTGTTGCGGGGTCGAGTGGCACCCCTAAAAAGGGGGTTTTGGCCGGAGCCCTTCTTCGAAGTACATGTGCAAAAGAAGGCGTTTTCACTAATGAATTATAAAGTAAATATTTTTTTCCAGAGATTTTAGACACCCTAGCTATAGCTGAGACGTTCTCCAAAGCGATCTACGAATGAAAATGAGTCTTTCTGGAAGCGAATCAAATGACCCCATATTGTGGGCAGTTGCCTTACAAACGTAACCCAAAAACAGCCTTTTCAAAGTCATTCAAGATTTGATGATCAGGTACCTTAAAAGTGCAAAAATGCGTTTTCGCACCCGCTCTAGCTCCTCAGCCAATGCTCTGCGGTGCAAACCAGTGCGCAAATCGGACTCAGCGCCCCTCATATGACCCAGATAGCTCTGTTTGAGATCTCCTTAAAAATTTGCGGGATAGAAAGACCTCCCTCCGCAAAATGTGTACTCATCCTCAAATTCTCATTAAAATAAAAAGTTTTTACTAAATTTGGCTAAAAATGCCCCGACTTATTTTGGCTATATTTCTGGAACGACTTATCAGACACCAATATGGGGAGCGCCGCTCGATTCAGGGCCCCTTGAATGACCAGAATAAATTTGTTGCGGGTAGCCCATTCTAAAGAAAAATTATACTAAGACCTTCTTATAACAAACAATATTAATTATATTATCTAGTTTAATAATAGCTGCTGCTTCTCTTCTTTTTAAAGATCATTAACAAAACAAATTTTACTTTCCACCATTTTTTAATTAATGATTTTTAAATATTAATAATGATATAATCTATTTTCCAGAATTTATTTCTTCAATTTCATTCTTTCGAAAAAATGTTTGAGAGTGCCAAGCGCGACTATACTCTCGCATTTGAAAAGTGCTTTGGCAGATGAGAAGTTAGGAGTTGCAGCTGTTCCTCAAGTGGCACTTCTAAGTTTCAAGATGTGCATATCATATATTTGATTGATCCTCAAACTCTTCGCCACTGAGCACTCCAGTTTGGAGTAGAAGATCTTTCCATAGATATTTTCCTTATCTCAAGATTTCCCCGTAGACTGTAGAAAAACATTATCGTTAAAAATGGATAAGTAAAAACTGTGAAATAAAAAGCTTAAGTTCTAATAGGAGCGATCAAAATGAATTGCGTAAGGGGTGTAAATAAAATGCAAGTTTCCCCAAATATTTTTCCTGAGTCGCTGTGGGTGGTAATATGTAGTAGTAGAAAAGTTAGTTAGTAGTGAAGTAGGTAGAAAGTGAGTTAGTAGTAGTAGGAAAGTAGAGTAGTAGTAGTAGTAGTTAGTGAAGTATTTAATTTTTCCCAAGTTTTTTTAAAAGCCACCGACCCCAAACTCTGATCAAAATTTTTAAATTTAATCCCCAGCCGTCCAACCCTTTAAATTTTAATTGATACTTTTTAATTAAAGGGTGGCAGCCACTCGACTTAGAAAAATTTAAGATCTTAATTCTAAAAATATTTTAAAAAAAAAGATGGGTTGATTTCACTTCCTCCAGATTCCTTAAACTCCTGAGTGATAATTTAAATTTATGATTTATTTTGGCAATTTCTACAACCCCCCATCAGACAATCGTTCCCATAAAACCCTTTTATTATAAATAATCTGAAAAATTTTTTACACTGCGGTGTGAGAGGGATAGCGTGAAAAATTTTTAGTGCTGAGAACTGTGTTCACACACAAAAACCTTCATGAAGAAGGTTGGGAAAGAGCAAGATAACATAGAAGTTTACGAGTAAAGTAAATATAATAAAGTCGTTATTGCAGGGAAACAGCGAAGACTCAGCCAGGCTTATGTCTTCATCCTCGTCTATCCAAACGGGCAGTATGGGTTTAAAAAAGCTCAGAGGGAAGATCCAGACGGTGAGTCGTTCTACTCGTTGCCCAAACCTCAGCGTGCAAGAGCATTGTGACAATTAAAATAAAGTATTATATAAATAAATTAAATCATTATAATAAATAATTACTAATTGTTTTAAAAAAATGAAATACTTCATGGGGATTTATGTGTATACAATGCTTCTGACTCTTTAATTATCAGTTAAAATTGTAAATTCAGATCTAATCTATAGCTTCCAATCATTTATAAAAAAGCAAAGTTAAATTAAATTAAGAATTTTTCAAATAATCTTGAGTAAAGTGAGAATCTTTTTTTTAAATAAAAATTCTATTGAACTGATTTAATTAAACTCAAAATAAAAATAATTAATTCCTCTTTATTTAAAAAAAAAATATTCTAGAATTACAAGGTGAAAATAAAATTTCAGATAAAATAGTTTATATTTAATACTATTTTATTTATGTTTAATTTAATTAAAATTGTATTAATTCAAAATTTGTCCTATATTATTGACATGAAATTTAAATATGATCTTATTTTAATTATAGGTTGAATATGAATAGATGATCGAGGGTAATCAAAACCTAATGAAGATAGAGTTCTTGAACAAAGTGCTATATATTAAATTAGAGATAGTTTAAAAGCATTATGAATTTAAATTTAATGAGGGAGTCAGCTCCCGCTAAAGAACATCTATAATTGCAATTTATAACTCCATCAGTCTTGTTTTCAGTTTTAGTGTCTGCGACTTGAGCAGTTGTCTGTTGAGGGTAAGGGTAGACTCTTTCTGGATGTTGTAATCGCTGAGGGTTGTGCTTGTTCTTGTTGAAGATCTTGTTCTGGATGTTGTTCAAAAGTACGCAAATGGAAGCATACTTTTGTAGCTCTTCATACTTTCCAGCGAAGATGAGTCTCTGTTGATCGGAAGGGATACCTTCCTTGTCTTGAACTTTTATGTTCTCGGCTGCCACCTTCAAGTTGTAGGAGTTGATGTTGTTGTTGTGGTAGTAGTTGTTGATGTAGTTGTTGTAGTAGACATTTAAATAAAGAGTTAATTTAATTTAAAGCGTAATATATTATGAATCACACAACAAGGACTCAATTAGTATGGATTTCTAAGTTATACCCATCGACGATCAAGTATTCATATTCAACCTATAATTTGAATTATAAATGGCTTTCCAAATAAAGAATATAAAACAGCCCGCAGATGTCCTCATCTAACTGAACCATTCCATTCAAATCCGAGTCACCCATGCTAAGCGCTCGTCTCTGCTCGTAAAAATGACAGTTTGGCTAATCAAATCTGTCCACTATTTTAATCAAATTGATGGAACTTTTCATTTTAATCTTATTATACTCAAAGCTTTAATTGAAAGCTAACTTTGCTTTTAATTTCTAAGTTTTCATTATTAAATTATGTTTTAAAAAATCTAAATTATTTTAATTTATTGTTATAATTATAAATTTCGGCATGGACATCGGAAAGCACCCAGTCCTTTAGTGATTAACAATTAGATTGTTTAAAGCTTTTTAGACAAGCCCTTAAATGGAAAAGATAATATTACTCCAATGGGTATGAAATTATTATTTTATTTGAAAATAATATAATGAATTTATGGAGAATTATATATCGAATATATAATCCTACTAATTACTAAAAATTTCTGACTCTGTAAATTTTAAAATAAAATGTAATCTAATTTTGGATGGAAAAATATCATTTTCCTGCGACTTTATGAGTACTCCTGCTTTGTATAAAAGCTCGCGCCAAATGCTCGAATAAATTAAGGAGGGGTACTATCATTTTTGATTAAATTAGGGAGTGGCCTCCAGTTCGCTAGGAAATTCATTACCTAAAGTCTGCTTTAATTAGATATTGCCTTGAGTATTGAGAGGAGTCTATCACAAAGAACATATTTGGATTAGTGGGGGCTCTCGTGCTAAAGGCCGCTGAAACTTGCTCGCTTCTTGTGATTCATTTGTTTCTAATCTTCATCTCGGCTATAAATTCATAAATTTTTTGTGGCATATTAATTTCTGAAATCCTAGATGTCTTCTCTCACCTTTTGTCATTTATAAGATAATATGATTAAATTTGAATTATGATAAGAATTAGTATGAGATAAGCTTACTTAGTAGGAAGACACTACCATAATAAACTATATTTAAATATTAATTAAGCTAAAATAAAAGCTATATTTTTATCTATATAGAGTAAAATAGTTGCTCAGATGAAGATCAAAGACTATTTAAGTACAACTAGCTCATCAAATTCATTGATACTATTAATTTAACTGTTACTCTTAAAAAATATTACTGATACCCAGAATTTTGAATAGGAAGTGTTGGCTCATAGCACACAGCAACCTAGAACAGTATAGACTTTTCAGGGTTTATACTTGGGGCTCTATCCTTAATAAATTGATTCTAACACTTCAAAAATGAAGTCAAGACATCAGTATCATTTATATTTTAGAAACTAATCTATAATTTTAATCCTATTTTATCTTTAAATTTAGAACATAAGAAAATCTTTTAATTAATAATTATAAAATAAAATTAATTTTGCAAATGTTTTTATTTATAATATTTAAGTATTCTGCGAAATAAAATAGAAGCTCACATCCTTTCCTAAACACTCAAGAATCGAATAAAGAAGATGAAGAGTTTGATAGAGACTTTTAAAGCTATAGTTAAATGTTATATCCTCATATGGGAGGCTCAATAAATGACGGAATGCTCAATTTCTTTGCCTGTTAGTACATATTTTTATATTTTAAAAATTAAATCAATATCAAAGAAAGTAATAATTTGTACAACCAAAATTCAAATAAAATTAGAAAAATATATAATTATTTTTAAACTTATGAGTCTTATAACATTAAAATTATCAACTTCTTAATAAAAAATATATTCGACTAAGGTATAATTAACACTTATTAATTTTATTATTCCAACCTTCTTTTAGAAAATCAATTATATTATTTCTTAAATCAGTTATTTAATTAGGAAACTCTCATATATTCTACCTAATTGATTTAAAATTGCAGAAAAGTTGTACTTTAAATTTAATAGATTTAATAAAATTAAATTAAATTTAAATTAATTTTTTTAGTTATAAAATATATTTTTGCTATGCAATCTATTTTGATAGTACAACATGGATAAGCATTTAAGAATTACAAATTCTGATGAGACTGCTCCATACTTTAATAATGCTTTGAAGCACTTCTAGAAACTCAAGCTAGGAGAAAAATTTGCTGATGTAAACTCAAATTTTTGTGATTAAGATTATATTATAAAGTTGTTGGTTTATTAGGAGTAAATGCAGAGGAGATATATTAAGAGAAAATGTATTTAATCTATGGATTGAGTCTTATGGTTACAGATATCAAAAGACAAACAAGTTCACTAGATCAGTATTTTTCATATGAAGATTAAATTTATATATTTATTTCGATATATATAGATTGGTGGAATATTGACTAGGTTATAGCAACCTTTTAATATGGTACTATTGATAAGAGAACTAGAATGATTTATCAAGCACTAACGATGAGCAGAATCTTGAATAAAATGGAGTAGAAGATATCTTGCTTTTAAGAATCTGCTCTTGAGTATGAATCTATTGAAGGTGATGAGAGCTTAGCTGACTATCTGGAATAGTAGTGCATGAGATTTAGCTCTCAAAACACTCGAAAATATGTGCATAACTATGATATAGACTCGTAGCACGATATCACTATGCTTTTATTCGCTGATCTATTAGGGCTAGAGATAGACTATAAAATATTCGATTTTAAAATTATTTATATTTTCTGTCATTAGTTGCTATTGAATTGCACTTGGATTTTGAACTACCTCAAGTGTAAGACAAATATATTAAGAGCTACCTATCAAGCATACACTCTGAAAGAAAAGATGGCGACCAAAAGCAGAATGGGATCGACAAATCTCAGATCTTAAACTAGCATTTTATTTAATAAAATTTGAGAGAGGTCACTTAAAAATGTTTCACCCCAGGGAACTCTTACCTAGATTGCTTTAATGTAAAAATAAAGTTCAATAGCAATGAGCTTTTCTCAGAACTACCATTTTGTGATGCTCTATCTGGAATATGCCCTTTCAATTCTTTTAAGAAGTGGCTTCTTAAGAAATTTCATCACGGCTTCGATTTTTATTTTAAAATTAATGAATTTTTCTAAGATTATATAATTATTTATTTAGAGAATATCTCAGCCAGTGCTCTAATTAGTTTGAAGAATCTGAAATTGAAAACTATAAAGCTGAAGTATCATGAATACAGTTTATTTAATTAAGTTAAATTATAAAATTAAGTTTTAAGATTAATCATGGAGAGAAAGTATAAGTCATCCTAACAAAAAGGTAACCAATATTTTATTTATTTTAGATTATATCTATTAGAGTAAACACTATAATAATTAAAATGAATTCCAAAAACATAAGAAAGGTTAAAATAATAAGTAAGAATATTCCATATAAAATAAATTTCTAATTTATTAATTATAAATTTTATAATTTTTAGGTATATTGATGCTTCTTTTTAAAGAAGTGATTTCTTTTTCTCTGTAATTATCAAATCTGAAAAGATTTTTAATGTTCTCATTAATACTATCTGAGTTGTCAATAATAATTGAAAAAGGATCTGTAAGGAAAGAAGATGAAGAATTGATGCAGTTCGCTGGGATAGACGATTAGTTTGGAGGAGGTGGGTTGACAGGAGCAATATAAAACTTTGAAAATAGAAACCAGAGCCCTACAAAACAACATAAGCAATCTTATCAGACAAAAAATAAATTCAATAACTAGTAGCACAAGAAGCAAGAGTTTACTCACTTTCTCTCAATCCCGATAGCTTCTGAAGGCCTCAAGCAAATTTACTCTCAATGGAGGGATAAAGTAATTGATTAGAATTACGAGACAGTGCAACCAAAACTCTTTATTTAACCTGAGAAATTGCATTTCACTCTTTGTATGCTATCTCTACAAACTGAGGAAGAAGTTCTAAGAGCAAGGAAGGTTATTGAAAGTCAAGAAGATAAAATTAAGTAGATGATTCTTGAAAGAGGGATGAAGGGCAAACTCAGCATTCCTTTTGAGAAAATGTAAAATTTAAATGATCGATAATTAAAAATGTTTTACTTTGGAACTCCTGAGGAAACGAAAGTGATTTATTATGCAACTTCTGATAAAGGGGAGGAGTTTGAACTTCTTTTAGATATAATTCATATACTTGTGAGTAGCTTGCTAGAGAGCTAAGTAATCCCTAATCCTAAGAGTCTCTCTCACTTCATATTTAACAAGAAGACTGGAAGGTATGAGCCTGAGCAGCTCCATCTCACCTTGATAAATTCATCATTTGGGTTGAAGGATTTGCTAAGAAACTATAATAGGAGGACTATTTTATATTTGACTTTCATTGGACTGCCTGTCATAGAAAACCACTTCAACGATTTGGATTTCACATAAGCTAATGCCACTTCAATAGAACTGAGCACTAGATTCTAATATGATGAGAGAGGATTTTACTTCCCTTAGTATAAGATAGTTTTGTGATAATTTAATAGACGATATCAATATATTTTGTAATTCATTTCACTCAAATAAAGAGATATATGATGAAATAATTTGAATTTAAAATGAAATGAATATAAAATAAATGAGCGGAAATAGAGTGTAAGATTATTAGTTTGGTAATTTTTCAGTATGCAGTTTGACTAAAGAGTAGATGAAAGCTTTCTCATGACTTAAAATGGTAAGTTAATTAGATAATAAACATGTTGGTAGGTATTCAGGACAACTATAAAATCAAGCGGCCAGAATTAATTTATGTTAATACGATTTGATGATAGGAGAGGCCAACAAAATTAAGGAAAGTATTTTTTTAAGAATGAGATAAAGGATGCAGGAGTTCAACAGATCAGTGCGTTCAGTGGAGGAAGATTTCAAAAGGTAATTCGATATGAATCGATCTAAATTTGAGGAAACTCTAGACAAGGAGTTCAACTCAGTGGAAGATATATACAAGTAGTTCTAAAAGAAGAAGCACACTCTTGCGGACAAACTAAATGACTTGAATTTCAAAAGAAGACTCAATTTGCTTTTTAACTAAGAGACTGGAAGCGGTATTATCCTAGATGAGCAAGAATAAATAAACTCACAAGTTATTGAAGTATGCAACAAATAGAGAGAGAATTTTGCAAAGCAGGCCAAGATCAACTTCCAGTCTTGTGAGTAAGTGCTCAAGAAGTCCTTCGCTCCGCAGATATAAAATGAAATAGAATAGCTCAACAAAGTTAACAACGGCTTGAAGATGATAAGTTAGGTCTACATTGACAAGAAAGTTAATCTATTTCATTTTTTAATCCCAATGGTGTCTAAACTTTGAAAGTGCTAGTGATCAAGCATGAAAATGGGTCCCATAGTTATGAGTTAGATCTTTAGCCTGTGCTTAAATAAGAAAGCTCTGTTGTCCTAGGCTATAAAATAATCCAAGCTACCCAGAATTTAAGTGGCATCATATAAATTAACAGTGTCTATCAGAACTTGGAAGACCTTATCAGATATTTAGTTTTAGCAATAAATAAAAGAATTTGAATTTAATTTCTTATTGAATTTCTACATTTTCTTTGTAAGAATAATTTAGAAGCTTTAAGAAGTTAAAAATGAAAAATCGCGCATCTACGTATTCTATTTGGAATCCAAAACTTTTGAGAATAATGAATTATATAACAATAAATTTCGTCATAGTCTTCTTCATCAGCTAATAATTTTTTTGCAAAGTGACTTCATCGAATACATCACAACACTTCAAACATTCTAATTACTAGAAGTAAGAATTTTAAAGTTGAAAAAGTGAGTCAAATTAAAAAGAAAGAATTTTTGCACCTAAAAATGACTCATTCGAACAAGAAAATATTTAGCAAGAGTAGAATCAAGTTATCAATTTTATTTTGACTTGAAGGATTACACAGATCTTTAGGACTTAAATTATTTATATTGATTGAAGAAAATAGCATAACTTATTAAAATTCTCAAACCTCATTTTAAAGTTATATGCATGAATTTATTAGCGATGATAAAATATTTTAATGTATTATTTTTGTATAATTTTTAATTGACTATTCCTCTAAAATAGAGTATGTTCCCTCAAATTAAGAGGAAAAGCTAAAATTTTAAACTAAAATCCTAAAATGACCATGAAATAGAGAATAAATGAAACTATTTACGAGGAAGAGCAATTCGCACACTGAAATAGTTAGTCTGAGAGTAGGTGCTTGTAAAATATTTTAAAAACACAGATGCAAGCTGTCCTGAAGGAGAACTCTACATACGATGGATCAGTTAAAGTACAGGAAACGCTATTCAGACGATACCTTATGATCTAGATTTTATAAATTAGAAGTGAGAAAGAGTGACAAAGCCTAATTTTATACTGGTAAATTTAAATATAAATTAAAAATAAAATTAATGTAATAAACATTTTTATTCTGATAGATACCTCAAACAGGAGGATGTGCTTTTTCGCTTGATTGGATAGAGGTGGACAAACAACAGCCATGAGCTACATTAAAAACTCTAACTTACAAGGCGAATTCACCTAGTGCAACGCTTTGGTGTTAACAGAGAATAACGACTGGATAGTTGTGGGAACTGCCTCTAATGGTGTTGGAAGGAAAAGTGCTTTGATAGTGATGCTTGATGATGATTTAATTCAGACTCCTCAAATCAAAATTTGGTCAAACTCTGTTTCAAAAACAATGGGAACTCCCAGTTAAGAAGCTTAAGACGTGGCCACTACTGCAGATGGAGGAATATTTGTGACAGGATTTATTTCTGGAGCTTTCACATAGGGAGGGTATGACTGCTTCGTGCTAAGACTTAATTACACTTTAGAGGTTATCTTTGCTAAAAGTTTTGGAACATCTGATAACGAACTTTGCTACTCAATTCAAACTACTAGGAACTACGACTACTTATACTTTGGTGGAATTAAGTATGACACGGCTCATACTTTTCAGCAAATGATCGAAAAATATTTATAAAATTTTCCATAATTATTTTTGTAAGAAATTAAACAAATGTTATATTTTGATTAAAAATTATTTTAATTTATAAATTCTTGATCATTTACAAATTCAACTCTTATGCCGACTCTGGAATCGCTGTAACTTTAAAACCAACAGCTTTTTATTTTGCTCATAATGATATGCTGACTCTTAAGAATGTTTTGCTTACTTAGAAGAAATCTTTCTCTGGCGTGAATGACAACAACGTGCTTTACTTTTGTGGGGATACAAATTACAACAACGGCGATAAAATAAAAGATGTCATCATAGGCATTGTGTCATCAAAACAAATAAATTGATCAACTGGTTTGACATCCATTTCTGTGACTCAAGTTTTTAGATATGGTTCTCCCTCTGCTGAATCAATAGCTGACTGTGTAAACTTCTATAATTATTCAAACAAAACATTTACTTAAATTTTAATGTTTATTGACTGAGGACAATCGCTACTTGCTAGTTTTAATGAACACCAAACACTATTCTAATTACCAAAGCTTCAGCGGCACTTACTCCCCTGTTCCCGTAAGATACACCTACAACGCCATTTCCCCAGCGGACTTTGATGACCCATACGTTATGACGGCATGTCCATCTAATTGCCCTAAAAGGAGTGAATTATTTTTGTCTACACTCTTGTTGCTTCCAAACATGAAAATATTTATTATCTATATCAGAGAGTACTGCGAAGATACAGCCTACAACAAACTCACTGCTTATGTAAATATAATTCAATTAAACCTTCATTTTAAATATTTATTCTTCATTTTTGCTTTACTGGACTACAACAGCTACATTTACTCATGGACAACTTGCGATTTCTACATCTTCGACTATAACTCACTAGACTGCAGTCTCGCAGATGTGAAATTCAGAGACTGCGACAGATTCTCTGGAAATATTACTGGTTCTGAAATTGATCATGGAAACGTGACCGAGGACTGTACTTGGCCCATCTCTAGCATCAACACTTTTAAACCTTGGTATAATACAAACTACGTGCCAAACTACTGCAGAAATGATTAGTTTAAGAAAAATCTATGGGAGTATGTGTTTGGGAATTACACTACTACAGCAAACAGGTACAAATTCTATCAACAGATGTTCTGCATACAGAATGACGGCACTTAGTCTAATAACTTCTGCTCATACGATGAGTTCTAGCTGCCATTTGAGCAAGACTGCACAGGAGACTCTAATAAGGGAAAATACAATAATTGGTTCATATTCAAAGTGGATCTGACAATTAATTTAGTTTAACTTTCACCACTGCAAACATAGGCACATTTATATTTTATTTCCAGCTGAGGCAGCTTACTTCGGAGATAGGTCTGGTGATGTGACTGGATATGCTATTGACGTAGATGAAGCAGGTTTCATTTATATCTCAGGTTCTTCTAAAGCATCAAGACTGGGTTCAGTAAGCAATGAGGGAATATGGGTTATTGCCAAAATATATATTGTATTAAAACACACTGGCGTCTCACTTACGAATCTAGGTACGAACAAACTAGTAATACTTACTCTTCAAGAAGCAAGTATCTCAATAAGAGATTCGTTAGGCCAAAGAAGTTCTAAAACAGTCATACACCTAGAAGCCCTCCAACAAGTACAGGTGCCACTTTCTAATTTACTGTAAACTTTCTGACAGAGTCTTCAGTTTCCACACTAAATATATCTTCTTCAGATGCAAAAGTTTATTCTTATCAAATCAACGAAAAGATATCAACTCTATTATATTTTATTTGTTGTGGCTCCTAGCACTCAACTTTTTACCTACAGAACAAGCTTTGTTACAGATTTTTCACTAACTAACAAACTAATGGCTGATTCTCAAGTTTCTATGAATTTCTTTCCACCTTTGGTAGTGGGAAAGTCAAGCACGTTTACACAATATATCACAATACCGAACATGTGCATCAACAACAAAACAATGAGTGGTCCCACAAATAATGTTTACAGAGGAGCTTACTCAAACAAAAATTATGTAACTGACACTGGTAGCGTAGCTGGTATGAGCTATACTACAACTACGGATGTGACTGCAGTTAACTACCTCTCTGGAATAATCTCAGTGGCTGAAGGTTTTTACTATTCTTGGTTTGAAGGGAGTGCTAGTTCTTTCAATTTGTGGAACTATTAGGCTGGTAATCCAACCTATACTTGTCCTTATTCCTAGTATGGGTATTTTCATGATCTTAATAGCTATGAGTCGATGAGATGATACGTTTATTCATCTGTCATAAAGGTAGTTGTAGATGACCCTTAGATACCTCCTCCTGAGAATAGCAACAACATCCCTGATATATCTCCAACTATAGGCTAACGATACGAAATAAAGAATATAAACTCTTTTTTCACTACTAGCTGCTCATACTATAAAGTTAAGCAAAATAAGATACTAACTACTTCTACTGGAACTAACTTCAATACCACAATGATTCCTTATTGGATGATGTTCTATGAGCAAAATCTTACTATTTAACTATATCCGCCTTACAAAGGGAAGTTGCTATATCGATCATTTAAAATTAATTACAAATTTTCCTCTTAGTAAGATTAATTAAAATAACTTATTTGTTAAAAATAATTTATTAATTTTAATTTAAATAAAGCGATGTGATGTGCTTTAACAACATAGATTAGTATGCTATAAACACTTTTCAAATTGATCCTTAAGATTAGACTCCTATAGACCTTTATGGATCTAGCCTGAACACCTACATAATTCAGTATGATAGTTTTTAGAATGTGGGGTAATATTTTTCATGGAGTTAGTCTTTAGATAAATTTTACGATCCTGATACTACTAGCGATACCTAAGATTAAGTTTATTTGCATTCAAGCCACACCGTTTGGCTTTCTTTTGTTTCCCCTTTCATAAATAACTTTGATCAAATAAAGTGGATTGGTATGCAATTTGGATAAGCAAGTAAAATCTCTCTAAATAATTAAATAACATAGGGTCATAGACTTCCAAATATCAGATTCAAGATCAGTACTCTTTACAAAGCATTCTAAGTTCGACCTTTTAAATTTTGATAAATAGACAGCCTTCTCCGACTGCTGTGGGTTTGGCTTACAAATTTGTTGATATAGATCCCTTAGATGGTGTGCCTACCGATTATTTTGATTCTAGTGTGCCTTTTGTGAAAGATGATTACAATTAAATACTTACTATCTACACAAAGGATTGGTTTACTGATGATGACTTAGATATCTTGACTTATTCATTAACTTTGAGTGATGAAAGCGACCGTCCTAAGTGGATAGGATTTGATATTTTTAGTGGAACATTTAGGGGTTTTCCATCCACATAAGATTCTAGTTCTCTTATTAATTTGAAATTCACTGCATATGACACCAAGGACGGTTACTTTTCTTACACTAAATCGCTTCTTGTCAACTCGTTTCCTCAAAGAAGATTGCTTTATAAGACGCTGCAATTTGCACTAAATAAATACTAAGCATTTGATATCTCAAACCTCGTTAATTTTTTATTTTTAAGGATCCTAACGGAGATAGATTAACTTGGGCTTTCAAGAACAATCAAAATTATTAAACCTAAAACATAAAATAACTTTGTTAATTTTTAATTGTGAATGATGACTAATAAGCTTTGAAATTTTACCCATAGAAAGAAATTTGAATGGAAAATAAAAATATTTCAAATTGGTCTCTTAATCATATTTAATCCGAGGACCTTCCTTTTATTTAAGTCTTCAACAGTATCTAGACTACTGATTTCTGAATATGACTTGTTAGATTTATATTTTTGTTTTGCCCTTTGATTCTTAATCTTTTATTTTAAGTTTTCTCTCTGAGTTCTCATTAGCGAGTTGTTATCGTTAACTACTACAGTGATGTCTTTGAACTCGCCGAATCTAGCCTGAGAAATAAAATAAAATCTTTCTAAGGCTATCAATGTAAGTGTGCTTAATGTAGTGTGAGTAAGTTTGGAGTTAGAATAGTATTGAGTACGAGAGATAAATCAAAAGCAGCATTATGGTTGCTAAAGAAAGAACTGATCTTATAACTAACTTATTTTTAGAAGGATTGTCTATATTTGAAACTACTATTCGCATATTAGTAAATGCAGATTGCCCAAGCTAATCTTAAACCAGGATATCAATAACATAAATCCCCTCTTCAAAAGCACAGCCTTACAAAGTTCTGTTATCAGAGTTGAAACTCATCCATTTAGGAAGGATTTATCCGCCCGATAGAAAAGTTTGAAAGTTTAACAGGTTAAACTCAAATAAAAAATTTAAATGCTTTCAAATATTAATATAAGGTTATTGTTGGATTAATCAGTGAACAATCTAATTGGGAAAGTAACTTGAAAGCACTGATCTATCTATATTCTCAGATCATCGAGCATGAATTCCATTTGAAGTTTTGGATTTGGTTTATCTATTACAGTAAATTTGAAAGATAAGGTTTTTGAGTCCTTGCTAATTTAATTGGTAGCTCTAATTTGAATAGTCATTGAAGTGACAATAGGTGGGTTGCCATAGAAGCATCTTGTGGTAGGTTCAAAATATATCCATGAGGGCAAACTCTAGTCACTCAGAGTAGAGGCAAAAACAGTAGAGGTTTATTGTCTCCTGGGTCGTAGAAGAAATTATTTCCTAAGCAAAAACAAAAATCCAATCCCTTGTATACTTATTGATCTGGGAATTTTTTGTTCCATCTAAAAACTTGATAGTCTTTGATTGAAATAGTCAGATAAATAGTAGTTTGATAACTATGAGGGTCAGACACAATGAATGGGATCATAGCTACCACTCCAGTTTTAAGGGCTCTACCTGCTATGCTTGTACTAGATGAGTAAAAGTCTAATCCATAAGTCTGCAAAGCTTATTTATCAATGTAATTTTAATAAAATTTTGGCTTTATAATTTAAAAGTAAAGTTAAATTATAGAATAGATTTTAAAATGGATTTTTCAGACGAAGACATCTCAACTGTGGATGTGACACTTACAGCTCAAGAACAAAAAGACTCACTGCAGAGAAAGTCCATGAGAGATGATAAAAAAGTAAAACTGATTACTAAGTTAGACATGACCAATATTCGAAGGATGTCCAGCAAGTTATCTGCTATAATTTCAGATGAGAAGCACACTTCTTCGGTCAGCTCCGCTGATGAACTCGATATTGACAGTATTCAAAAGAACGATTAATCACCACAAATTATTTTAAAGTGATTCTAGCTCATAAAGCAATGAAGAAAATAAAGACAACGTGTAAGTAATGCGCTCTTTTCGTTCTTAAAATTATAGAGATGATTTATTTGGAATGCAGGAGGAGCTGACAGCAAATCTTCCAAGAAAATAACTCCTATTTTTGGATTAAAGTAAGGTCTTAAGCCAACACAATCTGAAATGACAAATTAAAAGATAAATAAAGCTCCTTACTCTATTGGTACAAGCTCATTCAATAAGATTCACGATCAGAATGGTAAATATCAAAATTAACAGCAAGAAAAACTTAAATAGCTTAGATTTCAGACTCCTTAATTCGGAAAAATATACTTATAAGTTTAAATACATTTTAAAATGCAAAGTACTTCTAGCAGAATTTAATTTAATTATATTTTAGAGATGATGATAGCGTTTCTCTTGACGACAATTAAGGTGATGGCTTAATGAGTGTTGGGAGCATAGAATCATATTCTCCAACTAATTTTAGAAAAAAGGAGGGACAGAAACTTCAAAATGACCCTTCAAACTATTAAAGATAGAGGGCTAACAAAAGAAGCTTTTAGAAAAAGCAGAATAAGTTCATTGTTCCTAATTCATTGACAAAAGAAGACTACTCTTTTTACTATGAAAACTCAGTATGGGAAGCATACATAGAATTATTTATGATTACGAGGACTTTGTGTATGCTATATAAAGAGGAAAGACTGATAAAGTCATAATAACAGCCAAGAAAGAAGGAATAAGTTGTGATGAAAGTTTGAGACCAGTAAGCTTTTGTCCATAATCTTTAGTCAGGTGATACGATGATGCATGTTTGCGCAGAGTATGGACATGAAAAGCTATTACAGTATATAGTGACGGAGATGAAAGGAGATTACATGTGCAGAAACTATCTAGACGAAACTCCTTTCCATTTAGCAGCCAGAGAAGGCAAACTAAATATCATGCAACTTTATCTTGATAGGTATTAGTTCGACATAGACCATGAAACTCTAGTAAACTAAGAATTCAGCTAATTGATTTTAGGATGGATGGACTTCGATTCACTATGCAGCTATAAATGGATTTATAAGCGTTATTGAACTCCTCCATAGGCATGGTGCTAATTTGAATGTAAATGATAAGCTCAAAAGAAATGCGTTGCACTGGGCATGCAAATTCAATTAAATAGAAATAGTAAATGTGCTTTTGAGACTAGGCATTCAAAGTGGAGAAGGAGGACCTGGCACTAATAAAGACTACGAGGGCAATTAACCTATTGAAATTGCAAGGCAAAAGAATCACTATGAGATAGTTTAACTAATCTTAAATAAAATATTTTTAATTAAATCAATAAATTTAATTTGATGTCATTTATTTAAAGAAAGCTCATTTTAAAATATTTAATCTCTCAGCATCATATAAATATAGCAAAAAGAAAAATACAGTTAAAGGGAATACAAAATGGAGCCTAGGGCTACTAACAATAGCAATAATGATATTATTATTTCTATTGACAAGATTTAAATTAATTTTTGATTCAAATATATTACAAGTGGCTTTTCAGATTATTTAATTAAAGTTAGTTCTTCGAAATCTTTAAACAAATTCATTTTATACAAAAAATTATAGGAAGGATTGAATCTCAAAAAATTAAAGTTGCTTTTGCATTTAAGTTGATAAAGTTGTAATTACTTATTATCTCTTGATACGCTCTGCTTTAATTATTAACTTGCCATTATTATCTTATTATCAAGAGTAAATATTTGTTCTAATTAAATTTAGAAAAGTAAAAAAATGCGAAATGCCAGACCAAAGCAGAATATTAAAACCCACTAAATTTTCACGCTTTGGATCATTTTAAATCTGGCTGCCTACATTTAGCTTTTTAAATATCTTCATTACAAATTGTATTTAGTTAAATTTAAAATGAGAATAAAATTTATATATTTTAGCCTCAAACACCAACAGGAAAGTTTAATTTTAATGTGGAATTTCTATTCTACAACGACGGCAACTACAACAAACAACGTTTATAATTCTGGAAATCCAATTTTCTATCTAGGTAAAATTGACCAAAGACACTCAATAATCTCTAATAGACGATAATGGATCAAATCTGGGCAGCACCAATTTTATATTATAGTCATAATTTATTTATTTTAGAATAAATTTTATATTTAACAGCATATCAAGTTTAATATATCTAATTATCATCGTTATTCAAATGATTAATTAAACAAGATTAAATGATTAAGATCTGTTCTACTTTAAGTTTAAAATTATATAATAACATATTTAGACGATAATATTTAATAGTAGATATGTTGGGCAAGGAATTATTATATAATTAAATTAATGTACTTCGAGGGTTTGAATTTCGCCTGCACTCATGCTCCAGCTGGAACCACCATCAGTAAATATATCCAAACCCATTTATTTAACCTTAACCCTATAGAGAATGACGTGAATTTAATTTAAAAGAATATTTTTGAAATACTTACATAGACAAATTATTGAAGAATTTAAAAATGAATTTCTCAGTTGATGTGTGGGCGTATGTAAATGTTTTGAATAGCTAGAGTTTGTTTGTCTGCAAGTTCAATCAATAATTAAAATAGCTAAGTAAATCTTAAAAATAAATTATTTATAATTATTTATCTAAATTGATTTAATGTAAGCTCCTTTTCTTAAATTTAGCTACTTAGAAACCAGGATATTAATTATTTAATTTGAGGAGGAAACGCTCCAAATGAGAGGTTTTGCATAGGATTCGATAACAATTAGACTTTAAATAAAAATATAAAATTATAAACAATGGAAGAATGTTAGTGAGAATGAACTAAAATAACTGGAACTAAGATAATCTTAGACAAACTATGACGATAAATGCTTGCCAATACGCAGGTAAATTATAAATAACTCTTTTGATGATTTTGAGGAGAAGAAATTATAAAATATCCATTCTCTTTATCGCTTCGATAAATTCCTCTGCTTTTTTTGGAGTTTAAAGTATTGCTGTAGCTGGTTGGAATCATGTGACTGTGACATTTACGAAGTAATGTTCGAATACTTGCACTCTCATTACTTTAATAAGATAGATTTAATATTTACTTGCTACATCCAAACTGATTCTGGTCTTACTGGCACAGGAAGTACTACTTGGTACGACTTAAAATAATTGTTTATATTTTGACACCATAAACGATGACCCAGCAAACTCAGGATATTTTTAATTTGTGTGCTGGAGGAACTGTAGCTTACGGATTAGATATTTTATATTATCATATGAAGATTTGGAAATGGAGCAGGAGGTTTCAACAGTCCTTACACTGGTATGGTAGGATCTGTTTCCTTTTATTCAGGAACAATACTTACTCAAGCCTAAGCAACTGCATTATAATCTACTAAACTCCTCTCAATGATAATGCTTAATCTATAATGTTAAATGCTTTTAACTGCCAGTCCTATTGCACCATCTGTCCAGTCAGTGGTACTGCTCCATATTAGTGCTTGCAACAGAAGTTTACTATTTTTTATGAAGGCTAAATCCTGGGTCAACTACAACTTCGTTTAAAGCACTTACCCTACAACCTTTGTTCAGCCTGATTCTAGTGGAAACGGTTATAATCTAGCTGTTGCTAAAATTAAATTTCTAATATACTCTATTTTCATAAGATAATTTAATATACTAACTTCGCGATAACTCCTGCATATGCTAGTCAGCAAGGACTTTGGTTTGATACCACATTTGGTGGATCTAATTCAAAATCAATAAAAATTAGAAATGTGATTGCTTATACAAACAAAAAACAAAATTTAATTTTGTCAATTTTTAAATTATTTTTTTTTAAATTATAGGGGTTATATTAGTATCTAGAATCTTCTGGAAGCACTAAAAACCCCAAAATATTATAAGAAAGTGAAAATAAGTTTTGTATAATTAATTTCTTTATTAATACTTATAATCATGCGAGTCATACGCGTAATTAAAAAAATAACTACATGATCCATCCAATTTAAGTTAATTTTTACGCTAAGGTACGAATGTAGTCATCCTTATCAGTAGTAATAGCCAGTTCTCAACATCAAATCCATCGCAAAAATGTTGAGAGTGCCACACTATACTCTCACTCTGCTTTCCGCAAGAAACACATGGAGAAGAAGCACATGGCTGAGTTCGTAATTGAGGATAAAGAAACTTTAAAGATGGTGCCAGCTAAGAGGCAAGCACGATATCTTGACAAGGTTCAACTAAAGAGGAAGCAAGAGGAGAAGAAGAGGAAGATTGAGTTCATGAATCAGAAGCCTTAGTGTATGGTGTCAGTAAAGTTTCAGCTAGCTCAAAGCAAGACTCCATGCTTGAGAGTTGTAACTTTGGAGGAGTGTGTTCACCTCCACCTTGCTGATGCGAAGCGAAGAGACACCATCATACAAGAAGAGTATGCTTACAAGATCTTCCCTTACGAATACCTTGTAAAGAAGGAAGAGAGAGGTCTTGAGTTCGCGAACGAACTGACAGTGTTGAGAGAAGCGAGGGACAAAAACTTGAAGTACGTTCTTCATCTTGCTGGTGTTCTTATCGATCATGATTACATCGCCATTCGCCTTCCTAAATGGGAGATCACTAAGAGAATTTCTCAGCACGAGGCGCAACAAGTACTAGCTTACTGCTATTTCACTGACCTCGTTAGAGGAGTGATGGAGTTGCATGAGTTGGGATTCAGAGATCTCAAGCCAGAGAACATCATGATAAACTTTGAACCAGTCAGAGTAACTGTCATAGACTTCAACAGAGTTGTAAGAAGAGAAAACATTGAGGAAGCATCGGTGCAAGGAACTGCAGGCTACTTCCCATAGAGACAGACTTGGCTCAACGGTTCAGTGCAGTGGGACATTTGGTCTATAGTTGCAATCATACTTGAATGCGATATGAAACCAGAGAAATACCTGTGAAAGTGAAGATGATGCAATATAATTCAAGACATTGTAAGATAGACAAGGTATCAGAACCTTTGAAAAAGTTAGAGAGTAATAATCAAGCAACCTATGAAACCTAACACTCAGTTATCTGAGATAGAGGAAGCAGGTATAAAATTCAGAGAATATGAGACAGACGTCATGGTCACCTTCCTAGAAGACTTTAGATTGCCTGTTTAGGGTTAAAATTTAGCATGATTATAAGTATTAATAAAGAAATTAATTATACACAACTTATTTATATTTACTTATCTTATTATGGGGTTTTGGGTTTTGACTGCTATAAATTCTGCAATAAAATCTTTCACAATTGAAGCTTGGATTAGACCTACTTCAAACCCAACAGCAGGGACTAGTATTTTTCAAAAGCAATCTGCCCCAGGCACTGACTATTTGAGATGGGGATTTTCATCTGCCACAGTTATGCAATTTGCAATGAATGGGGCAACCTTCACTTATACAGCAGGAACTATCTCTCTAAATGTGTGGCATTACGTTGCAGTTACAGTGGTGAAAAGATCAGGCACTACCTCCAGAGTATGCATGAAGATTGACACAGTTTCTTAGAGCTGCTCTACTACCTTCAACCAAGTTTTCTCGGAGAGTGGTAAACTCGCTTCAAATACTTTGATAGCTTAAAATATGTTGAAATAATTTACGAGCAAGACAAGAGTGGGCAATTTAATTTTTTTATTTGTGATAGATAAGGAAATTGCTGATTCTCTTTTTTTAAAGAGTTAATTAAATATTTTGAACGGGTTCAATGGATTCATTAATCAGTTGTCGATGGTAGACTACTGTAAAGAAGAAATAGATTTAAAAAAAGCTTACAAAACAACATGCACTAATAGTGCAAACAGTGCAACATGCTCGATGTGCCCGGTGGCTACTTCAAAATGTATACCTACATGTGCTGCAGGATTCTACGTTAACACCACTACGTCATCATGTACTGACTGCTATGCAAGTTGCAGGACTTGCTGGGGAGCCTACACCAATATTAATTAAGAATATCTTTAAAATGTTTAAATAAATTTGAATTTAAATTATCAGTTATTATAATTGCTTCTCATGTCCAAAAACTCCAACAGCCACTACTTGGAAGTTCGACTATGTGAATAAATGCCTAACTACTTGTGGAGATGGCATCAGAGATGACTTTGAAGTTTGTGATGATGGTAATACTGCAGCTGGAGATGGCTGTAGTGCTACTTGCACACTAGAGACTGGTTATGGATGTATGGGTGGTAGCTTTAAAGGAAAGGATACTTGCTATGCTAAATGTGGATCAGGTGTTCCTCCACCAGGAGGTTGTGATGATTCAAATACTAATAGGAAAGATGGCTGCAATGCTGTTTGTAAAGTTGAAACTGGATGGACTTGTTCGGGAACTCCTTCTTCATGCACAACTACATGCGGAGATGGAATTTAAGTTGGAGCTGAAGGGTGTGATGATGGAAATATTGAGAAATCAAATATATATATCACCAATAAATGATTTTTAAATTAAATTATTGATTGCAAATGTATTTAAGAAGAAAATAAGATCTAAATTTTGTATAGATAATATTACTCCAGGAGATGGCTGTTCAGCAACTTGCACAGTAGAGACTGGATATAACTGCACTGGAGGGAGTGTAAATTCCAAAAGTACTTGCAAAGAAATCTGCGGAGACGGCAAAGATTTTGGAACTTATTAGTGTGACGATGGAAACACGAATAACTTCGATGGCTGCGACAGAAACTGCAAAGTTGAAGTTGGTTATACTTGCACAGGAGGCACCACAACAACCAAAGACACTTGTACAGAGAAATGTGGTGATGGCAGAAATTTTAAGACATTCGCAAATGAATGTGACGATGGAAATAATGTAAATGGAGATGGGTGCTCTGCCAGTTGCTTAGTCGAGTCGGGATTTACTTGCTCCGGAGGTAGTGCTTATACGAAAGATAAATGCACAGAAATATGTGGAGATGGAAAACTTATGGGCTATAATGTTTAATTTTAAAATGTTTGTGATGATGGGAATACAAACTCTGGAGATGGATGCCATTCTGATTGCACTGTAGAAATTGGGTACTAATGTTCAGGTGGAACTACAACAACAAAAGATACATGCACAGAAATCTGTGGAGACGGAAGAACTTTTGGAACTTATGCCTGTGATGACGGAAATTCAGCAAATGGCGATGGTTGTAGTAGCACTTGCACTATTGAAACTAATTACGTCTGTACAGTTGGAGATCCATTCACTAAAAGTTTAAGATTTTTATGATGGTATTAAGTGTGTGTACTAAGTAGTGCGATGGTCTTAGAGATTTTCCAGAGATGTGTGATGATGGTAATCTGGTTAGCGGAGATGGATGTGATGCTTGTTGTCATAGGGAAATCGGATATTCTTGTATTGGAGGTAGTTTGACTTCAGCATCCACTTGTTCTGAGACTTGTGGAGATGGTAGAAAGATGAATTTCCTCTAGTGTGACGATGGCAATCTCTTAGGAGGGGATGGATGTTCAGCAACTTGCGGATTAGAAAGTGGGTTCTAATGCAGTAGTGGAACTTTGTTTAAGTCAGACGTTTGCACAGAAATTTGTGGTGATGGAAAAAACTTTGGCCTTTATCAATGCGATGACGGGAACCTTGCATCTAATTTTATAATTAAATGATGGCTGCTCCTCACTTTGCTATATTGAAGATGGGTACACTTGCACTTCTGGTAATACAACCAAGCCATCTGTCTGCAAAGAAATTTGTGGAGATTCAAAAAATATGATGAGTTATCTAAATGACTGTGATGATGGAAATATATTATAATTAATTTTATTCGAATACTGATTCTGGAGATGGTTGTTCTGATAAATGTGTGGTGGAGAGTGGTTTCACTTGCTCTTAGGGTGACTTTTTGACTCCTGATATTTGCGTTGAAATATGTGGAGATGGCCTGAATTTTGGTTAGTTTGCTTGCGATGATGGAAACTTGTAAGAAGGAGATGGCTGCACAGCTTATTGTAGTATAGAGATAGGTTATAATTGTTCAGGAGGTAAAGTTAAAGTGTTTGTTCTTTTGATAATTATTTGGTAAATTAGATTTAGTCCTACTTCAGCTGATGTTTGCGTTTCTCTCTCTTAGCCATAACTAACCTCAGCCTCTATAAACAAAGCCAATACTCAAATCACTTTAACGTTCAGCGAGCCAGTGGTCTTGGGAGCACTTTGGAATCTAAATTTTATACTAATTAATGGGAATATTAAAATTTGGAATGCTTCTAATCCCTTACACTGGTCGTTAGAAATGAGAGGTCCTCAGGGAACAAACAACTTTTCAATTCGCTTGGATTAAATTAATCTTAAATGGAATGTAACCAGACAAGTTGCTTATAAGGATCGACTAAAGAAAGGAGTCACCACTATGCTAATTGATCTCAAAATAACGTCTCAACTCTATGGAGGCAAAGTTGAAAGGATATTTTAAAGAATAATTCTATAATAATAAAAATCAATTTGTTTTTTAATTTTATAGTGCACACAATTTATTATTTAAAAAATCTATTGTTTGGATATTAGTGAACTTCAATGACAGGACATATAAATGAATTGAAATTAATTTCCCTCTTGCTAAAATATAATTTGTGTGTAATAAGTTCGAAGTTATGCAACAACTGTGGCAATGATAAACTCTTCAGTAACTATATATCCTAATGGTTAGGATGATTAAACGAGTGCAGCCTATGATAATGGGCTACCCTCACTATAAATAAATACATAATAAGAATAGAAAAGATTATTTATAATTGATAAACTGACTCTAGCTTGTACTCTAGGTAGTTATGGTCTTGGATTCATTGGCTCATTTTTTGGGCATTCTATGATGGACGTATGGCTTATGATGCAAGCGCTTTAGTAGGCCTACCTGTTCCCAGTCAACAAACTATATGTCCCAACTGCGGCTACAAACTTTGTCCTCAATCTAGAATATGCTATGCCTATGAGCTCATTTTTCTCTTAATTTGCATTTGGAGGGGCTACTAATTACACACTTGTCGCCCAAAACAATCACCAAAATATACAATTTCGAAATTAAAATTAATATAACATGAGAATCTAAATTATAGGGGGTTGATCCTCCCACCTCTCATAAAAATTTGTTATTAAAGAATAATAAAAATAAAATACTTTTAGTTTTACCTACTCTAAAATGGGATTCACCTCGAACGCTTTATTTTTTTTTATTGTAGACTGGAGCAGATGTGCTTTCAATATTTCTCTACACTGTTGTGATAAGTGCTGGAGTGGAAGTATCTAGACTAGCTTTTACAAAGCAAGGAGGAATGGTAAACAACTCATTTGTAAAGAATAAAGTCATCTATGATATTTGGATTCATTCCTTACGCTTTCTTGAAGCTGTCTTTTGTTTCACATTTGAACCTTGCTCACCTAAGCTTCTCAGACCCATAGAACTCAATTTCCTCCTTACTTTCAGTTATAATTGGCGTTTCTTGTTGGCTTTACCTGGGATACATTGGCTTTCAAGCTTTCAGATTTTATAAGTAAATGAAAGAGATGAAAGAGAAGTACCCCTACCTGAGGGACAAAGAAATTAGAGATAAGACTTATTACAAGGGCAATGTCCTTTTCTAAGACTACTCAACCACTTCATTTTCTTTCCCTGTTTCCCTATTCTTCCCAGCGATAAACAGTCTCAAGTTATTGCTAACTTCTATCTTGATCCTAACTGATGAAACTGAGACGCAGCTACAAAGTCAAATGGTGCTAAACGTCTCCTTTATAACAATATACATGCTAATCCTGCCCTTCAAGTCCCAAATGCTAAACTTGCAACTTCTCTTCAACGAGATGAGCACTCTCATAATCTACATGCAAGCTCACTAGTTCATACCCAAGACTACAATTGACTTGAGCAGCTAAAAGCAAATGTCCCTCATCACATCTCTCATTATATTTGGAATAGTTGCTATCAACTCATGCTTTGTTATCTTTGCTAAAGTATCCTAAATTGTGCCTTGCAAGTCTATTGCTAGACCCAAACCAGAGCAAGAGTATTAGAAACCCAAACAATTATTCCTTATTTAATAGGAGGATGACACTCAAAAGCCATAGTCAATTATTTTAATAATAAAATAATAGTAAGGCATTTTCGGAGGGGGAGGAATCACATCAAGGTTATATTATTTTTAGGCCACTAGTTCAACCTCCTGAGGCTTTGCAGATAATAAAATCTCAGCCAGTTAGCTAGTTCAATATGCCTATTATTCCTTCCCTAGCATCGCTGGCTGTGCCTACTCGATACTTGCCCCAAAGACCTTTGATGGGGACAGCTCAATCGTAATAAATAATGCAAAGAAATATAATAAGGAGCAGAGACTAGCCCTAGAATAATCCTCAAGATTAAACTGAGAATGTATTCTTGCTTAAACTTTATTGAATAGCTATTACGATGATGAAAGCGAGGAGAGTGAGGAAGTTTCTCAATCCATGGACGTAACTGAAAGCTAGGCAGACGTGTCAAAAACTTATGACGAAGAGGAGTCATCTAGAGATGATGACATCGACAGTTAGAGTGAAGATTAATCGTAGAGAAATAGTAGAAGGGGATTAAAAGGAAGATGATAAGTTTTAGAAGCTATAGAAATTAATGATATATCTTGAGTATAGTCAACTTAACAACATAATTATTACCATTTCTTTTATAATTAAATTATATGTTCTATAACTTAGTTTACTATTTACTAAATTTTTCATTTATGCTTTGTAAATTATGAATTAAAGGAGAGTGGTAACATTTGGATAAAAAATAAATGAACATAAATTTCAATAAAAGAAATTATTGATAACTTCATTTAACCTTCCTTGATCAACAGGCTTATGAATAACGTCTTTCATTCCAATTCTGTAGCAATTGCTGACATTCTCTTCATTTTCATAAGCAGTTACAGCAACAATCTTTTATCTAAAATATTTATCAATCACCTTATGAATAATTAATTTATAGAATACTGAGTTGAGAGAAGTCTGGATAAAACCCATTTGAAAATTTTTAAAGATAGAGTTTCTAGATCTCTAGGGAAGCAGTATAGCCATCCATTATTGGCATGTTCAAATCCATTAAGATTAGTTTTAGATAGTTTTAGCAGCAAGTCTTTTCTAAATCGTTTTGATAAATTTAAAGTGCTTCTAGACCATGGATTGCTTATAAAATTGCTTATAAACAAATAATTTAATCTTTCAAGACCTTAAGTCCATATTTGTTAGTGAGAATTATCTCAAGTGGAAGCAAATTTAAGTAAAATTTAAATTGAATATGTTATCATCTACGATAAGGACGTTCTTATCACAATCGCAATTACTTTTGTCAAGTCGCAGCTAATTTTACTGAGTTCTTTACTCTGCTGAGTGATTTATTTCGTTCTTGCCTCCAGATCCATTATTTTAGTAAGTGAATGTCTCATTAGACTATATCCTCTCTTTCATTGCAAAAAGACTAAGGTAAAATTAATGATGTTGTTATCGTCATTATTTTCTATGTTCTGCATACTAGGAGGCAAATAATAATTAAAAATGCTAGTCTTGAATTACATTCAAGCTTTGCTTTTTCTTTAATGAATCGAGCTATTCACTTCTTTCCTCAATTGGAGGAAGGTTTTTTATTTCTGCCTTAGCTTTCTATTGGTACGAGTTTATTGAGGACTGAGAAGATACACTTCTTAATATTTCAAGCAGGTTTGAGATATTCTTATCATCTAGTTAACTTCTTTACTCTCAAAATATAAACTTTAAATAATTTAAGCTAACAAATTATTTTTTGTGCTAAAAATGGTTTATATTTAATATATTTTCTTTTAAAGACTTAAATACTGTATGTTGCTTTCGATTTGATGTATTTGCCTGCTGTTTCTTTTCTAATTGCTTTAGGATTCTAGGTCTAATATAAAACAATAAATGAACATCTTCTTAAAAAGAGAATGAGTCATTTCCTAACTAATAATTTTAGCTGCCAATCTGATAATTGTTAATAGTCTAATGCGCAAAATTAAACTTAGAATCATTTAACTTAGGTCCGGAGACAGTATAAAGTCTAGATTGAGATTCCTTCAAAGCTTCAAACAGAGGTAGCTACTAGTTTTAAGCAATGCTTGTCTTATCATGATTGAGAGAATAATAATTGCAATTTTCGTCATCTGGATCGGACTAAAGCAAACTCCTGTCACTTTATAAGTATTCAATTTAACCAAAACTTTTTCTACGATCCTCTCTAGATGCATTTCCTTTTCTTTTAATTTTGATTTGCTATTAAGGATGATCATGATTAGCATTAGAATTAACTCTTTCATTTGAGAAAGAACTATTAATTTGAGAGGTCTGCTGATTTTCGTTTAAAGTCCTCTATATTCTATTTTTATGGATTTACAACTATTCAGGAGCTTCAGCTTGTGTGCTAGGGTTATTGTACAAGTAAATTTTGGTATTGACTATATTTTAATAGATGTTTGGATTCATAATGCAAGGCCAAAAATATATATAAGCTCGTTTTATATCTGCATCTGTGGTGGCTATATTTTATCACTGATTTAAGAGCTTTCTTTTGAGAATGTAGGCTGGAGTCTCTTGCTTATTTTCTTTTTGAACTAGCTAGGGTCTCTATGAGATGGATTTAATTGCTTTGGTGAGTTTTTGTTGATTGAAGAAGCACTTGAATGTATTTAAGGAGTCTTAAGATCTTGCTGGAAGCTGAGAGTCCTCCCAATATGCTAAAAATCTGCCATACTGTTGAGGAGATCATCTCTAGATTAACTTAACACATCCATCCTGGATCTGTTAAAGTTACTGGTCTGGAGTTCTTAGCCCAAGGGAGATCTACTCTACCGTTTTTAAAGGTTGTTTTAAGATAATAAAGATATCAAGTCTGATAAGTGAGTGCTTTAAAAAGGTCTGTATTAAGCCTAATGGGCTTGGTTACTCCTCTTATTGCTATCGTAGACTACCCTTTTAATAAAGAGAGATTTATAAAACAATAAACCTTTGTGCTGGCTTGCTCAGAATAGATTTCACCAATTTGAGTTCTCCTCCATAGTCATCGCCTTAATCTTTGAGATTACACAACTTCATGCAATCATCATGAACAAATAATTAAACTAATGAGTCATTATTCTTGGCAAGTCTATCAACAAATTTTATGAGCTTTTAATGGGAGATTATTTTTATTTCTAATTTAATCTAAATCTGATCTGAAAGTAATTTAATAAATTATAATAAATATAACCCTCTTTCTTTTTTCTTCATCAATAAAAACTTGGATAGTGAAAGTAACTTCAGTTCCTTGAGATTATTATGACTCAAGGGAAACCCTTCCATTCAAGATTCTGATCAACTCATTAAATAAAATATTGCTAATTGAAGTTCCTAGTCCTATACCTTGAGCCGCTATAAATTAATTTAGCTATTAGCCCTTGATATAAAAAATGATTAGTCTGAGAGAGGTTGTAGTTGAAAATCTTAAACAAACTCTTCTTAGTTGTATCGTCCATTCCTATTCCTGAGTCAGATATTTTTGTCTCTAAGAAGGTTTATAAATTAATTTAAATTTCCTCATCCTGCTTTATGAAGTTCAGATGAATCTTAATCTACCCTTGAAAGGTGAATTTTACCGCATTTTGTACAAAGTTAAAAAAAATTTCCAAAATAATTTGAATTCTTAAGTTAATGAGAATCTACTAGTAACGCTCCCAATCGGCAACCAGTCTTTTAGGCACTGACTTTGATTGGGTAACTGAGCATGATACTTGCTTTTAGTTTAGCTAAATTTTAAACATATCCTGGATTTATTAGGCAAATAGAAATTTAAATCAACTTCTTAAGGAACTCTAGGATGGTTTTTGAGTTAAATCAAATCAGACTTAATGAGTTGCATATCTGTCATACTTTTGACCATGAAGTACATTTGCTTAGAGGAGGAGTTAATAACTTTGAATAGCTCTATTAAGTTAGGAAGTAAATAAATAAAGTTAAGATTGATAGATATCTAGTTAGACTACGACGCTTCCATATAAGTTTACTCCTGCTAAAGAGCTATCTCAGATAGATTAAGGATAGAGTTAAGTGGATTCATCATCTCATGAGATAGGGTTGCGGTAAGCATTTCTTGATATCTGTGTTCATTCTTTTCTCTTTCTGAGTTTAAAAGATGAGTGATATTCTTAATGACTAATAGAACACTTTCCTTTCCTTCGAAATCCAAGATGAACAATTCAATCTCTATAGCTTCAGGTTCATGATTCATCTATGAAGTTTGAACATCACTAGGACTGGAACTATCGATCAGGAAATGCTATATCTTCTAGTTTTTATGAAGGTACTGGTGAATAATTTGATTTAGGTTTTGGCAATTAGCCTCCTTGCCTTCATTTATTTCCTCTAATTAAAGCTATTAGTCTAAATTTAATTTTCTGATATCCCCTATTTAATAAGTCTGGAATATTTTAAGCTCCAAACTTTCAACTTTTTAATCTCTAGAACTCAATAAAATAGAATATAAAATATGGTAGATTAAGTGGCTTTGAAACTTTTAGATTGCTATTTATCGTATTTAAGGATTTGAGATTAGGTTGTTTGAGGATGAAATGAATCTTAATTTAACGTCTTGTTATTTTAGGAGATGTCGGTAAATCCAGAAAAATCCTAATGGTTAAGTTTATTATTGCTGGGTTGGTGATATCCTGAAAAATTTAAATAACTTTTGCTTTTGGATTCTAAGAACTTTTAAAGTTCCTCGTTTATGTAAACCAAAATTGAATAAAGATAGCATTTTAAATGAGACTTGCAAGTTTATGAAATTTAGGGTTGGCTTTTTGAGGTGATGAGTATTCCATGAGGAAACTTGTTGAGAACATTTTCGTAGGATTCTTTGAGCTAAACTAATTCAAATAAATGCACTCATATATAAATTTCTTAGTATGAAGGTATTCTCTTTTCCTTGTCTGGATTAGCTAAATAGAACACCATGAGAAACTCATAGTAGCACAGCAGAAGAAAATAATGATGTGTACTAAGTCTTGCCAGGCATAGTTAAAATCACACTGTAAATATTTTTTAGTTCCCTCTGCCTGTATCATCATCCATAAAAGCGGTACGCATAAAAAGTATCCAAACTAATATTTGTGAGATCAGAAACATTTTTATTTTTTATAATTAGGAGAGAACTTATGCAATCATGGGATATATATGTTAACCCTTACTGTGCTTATATTTTAATGCAACTAAGTAGTAAGCAACATAAATATTATATTTTGTATTTAAGCAAGCACCTACTGCATGTAGTTGTAAGACACTCTACTCTAGCACACTCCGATAGATAGAGCCTCTACAATTAGAGTTACTGAGAATATGTGTTTCACTAAGAAGGGTTTAAAAAATATTTGTAATGGAGGAAAACTACTACCCCTGCATAAACATAATGCGAAATAAATGAGTTGTAAGTCAATATATCTATTCTAATTTTGCAATAGTTAAAGCAGCCGCTTGTAATATAATTGTACATATTGCAAATTAAATTCATTGTTGGTATTAGTTGTACCTCTCATTTTCTTTGGCAAGTTCGATTAAGTTATTTTTCAAAAAGTATTGCTGATAAGTGTCTTTGAGAGAGCCACCTGGTATATACTCAAAACTCTAAACAATTTTTTAGTTTCTATATACTGGATCAAGTTGATTATTATCATGAACAGAAATATATAAAGAAAATATTAGTAGCTATATATAAATACGTATCTGCTGTTTTTAGCAATCTGACCGTGTCTATGGAGAAAGTACTTAAAAATAACAATATCTACTCTTTTCTTTGATCTTCATCTTCTATTGGATCTGTTATCAAGTTATAGAATCGTGTGAATATTTTCAACAGTAAATTATTTTATCGCATAAATTTAAATGAATAGCTTCATCATTAGTTTAAATTGAAGTAGATATTATAATATACTAATTTTAATTAAAACTGGATAATTTTCTATTCCTGTTCAGACTACAAAGATTTTCATTACTGCTATAATAAATTCAAATTTGGAAAATTTATTTTTAATTATGATTTAAATACTGAACTAAAACTTAAAAGAACTAACCTCGTTAGAAATTGTCATTTATGACGTTTGATTATAGATAATATCAATAAAAAAGCTTATATTCTCTCAGTCTAAACATCAAATATCAAGATTTAATCCAATAATTTGAATTTAAAATAAGTTAAAATTCTAATCTGGTCAAAATATTATATATAAGGCCAGTCATTTATAATACTCAAAAAATATAAAATTTATATCATGATTATAATTTAAAAATGAAAAAATTATCTTAAATTTATTAGCTCACAGTAATGACTGTAGATTTTTTAAATATTAGATTAAATGCCCATTTGTATAATTTCAAATGCAATTTAAATGAAACCATAGGGAGTTGATTCCTTTTTAAGATATCATCGTTTTCTAATTTCAGATTTTTCAAGGCTAGATTCTCTACTTAAAGAATCTGAGTTATCACTTTGGTCTCTATCATCGGAATAAGAGTCAGATTAACTTCCACTTCGCGAGTCACTCTCATCGTCATACGATTATGAGGAAAAAAATAAGAGTCATAGCTTTCGCTGCTCTTTTCAAAAGGTTTAATTTCATCGCTTTGGATTTGGTTAATCTCTTTATTGACTTTATTTGCTTGTGTCTCAGGTTTTACTAAATCTTGCTTCATTAAATCTGGTGATGCTTCAGTACTCTCGAAAAGAAGCCTAAAATATAATCCTTGAAGTTTATTAGTCTTTTTTATTATTTTTCTTATTATCACCTGACTTGGATTTGGCTGCACAAAAATAGATATGCACTTTAATTTTTCTGTTTATCATTTGGCTTCTTTGTCAGAGCATTTACTTAAATAGAGCTGAACTTCTCTTAGGTTCCTTTCTTTCTGGCTTAAGACTTACATCTTCCAATCTAAGTAAACTTTTAGAAAATCACAAACATCGAGTTCAAAGAGACTGCCAGAAAAGCAAGCACGATCATTTACTGGCCCATATCTTATTGATTTAAAATAAACATTTTTATTAAGAAGCAGTGTCAATTGTTGCTTTTGGGATGAAGAAGTGGGCCTACAGATATATCAAAAGCACGCACAAGTCATTAAATAACTTATTAATTCAAAAGCTTGATATATGGCTCAAGATCATAAATTGAAAGCTGATTGACCAACATTACCCCTGAAGCTAAGTTGATTTTCCAACTCACCCTAGAAACTACTAGTAGCTTCTTTCAGAGCAAGGATAAATAAGAGTCGCTGTAACCAAAATGTTCCTGTATCGAAACTGCCCCTCAAAGTAAACTTTGTCTCTCCTCTCTTCATCAGTCAATCTGAACTTGTGTCGCTTATAACTCTTGATGAGCGCTCTCACACAAAAGTTGCAAGGATGAAAAGTTCTTAGAATTCTTGCTGAATCGAATGATCTAATTATTATTTAAATCTGACACACTTCAACTGCCACCGACTTTATCCATTTTAATTTAATATATAATTTAATTCTCTTTTTAATAAATTCTCAACTATAAATAACTACTACAGGTTCAGTAAAGCTTGATTATATGGCCTCAAGATCAGAGTTGCAACAAGCTGCATTAGACTCACCACCATTACCCCTTGAAGCTAAGATTGAGTTTTACCACTCACCACTAGACAAACTACTAGTAGAAGTCTTATCTAATTCAGAGCAGGATAAATAAGAGTCGCTGGATAACCAAATGTGTCCAGTGAATAATCTGAAAACAAAATGTTCCCCTCAAAGTGAACTTTATCTTTTCTATCTTCATCCGTCAACAAAGGATACTTATCTCTTAATTTTTGCAAGTGAATGAAAAATGTTACTGCCTTGTAACCAATATAGAAAGTGTAGCACCAACAACTGACTGCTATGAATATAGATAGAAGAGAAGATATTGAATTTTGTCCATCGTCGAAGTTTATGTTCTTCAAATTAAGGTGACTTCCGAAAGCAAGCTTCATGAATGCATACTAAATATAGCCAACCATAATCGAAGATAAAATAATAAAAACGATTGGACTTGAGTTAAAGCAGTATTTACAGATTCTCTCTTGACAACAGCAAGTTTCAGTACCTCTATTATTTTATTATAGCCTTGAGAGCAAAGCAATAAATTAGAATAGATAGGACATCAGAGGAAGTGAACAATAAATTTAAATAAAGCATTAGATTCGAATCCCATTTTAGTAAATCCATAATGAGCAGGTGGATTGGTAACTTCTATAGAAGTGTAATTAGTTGATCCTCCAAGGCTCAGATATCCAATTATAGTGCTTTAAGGCATTGCAAACTACATATTTTTGAAGAAGCTTGAAGTTGCTGTTGGAATAAAAAGGTAGTTGGTGGGTACTAAGTATATCTACTATAGACCCTGGCACATAATCCAAACTTCTTAGAGACTATAGCCGAATAAGGAGCAAAGGGGGGGAGTTTAAATGAAAAATTAAAATTTAAATAAGTATTAGATTAGTATTATATTTTCAAGCTTAATACATAAATAATTAAATCTATTTAGTAATTTAATTTTTCCTCGAAGTAAAAAATTTCAAACTATTAACTATTCTTTAATTAAGAGACAGTACTTTAATTTTTAAAATTATAATAAAATATAAATGAATAAAAATTTTATCAGAAAGCTTAAAATTTTATCTAAAACTAAAGAGAGAAGAAAAATTTAATAAAACTTTCTTGAGTTAAAGATATAGTAAATCCCACACCTCGGAGCCTATAAATCCAAGTCCAATAGAAATAAGAATTAGAGATTATGTGAGAGTATCCATTATCTGTGGGAAATCACCCTCAGTTGAAGTCTCTTGCTTAGTGTCTTATCCATAAGGATAAACAATTAGTGATGTGTTTACCATAGCTGCTTCTGAAGAAAAGCTTCTAATAAAATAATAATTTTTATAATCTGAGATCTGTCATTAAAGTTCACAACTATTCTTTCTATATTGGATCCGTAGAGCTGATTTTCACACAGAAAATCTATCACTATGACTTTAGTTCCACCAAGTGCCTCGTTTTTGTAAATACCTAGTTTGGAGACATTAAAATATTATTCCAGTAGAAAGTGTATCCATCGGTGCCTAATGGCCCATGCATTTCCACTGACCACATTTCTGAGTTTGAAGGATTGAATCCTTGTGCCATCAAAACCGTGTCATTGAAATTGATTGTTATCTGGCTGTTTGCTCGATTTATAATTCCTTCAGTTATCATGGGAGCATTTAAAGAATAGCAAACGTCTGGCGTAGTTTTACTAAATCAGTTTAACAGTTTTATATTAACTAACATTAAAAACTGATTTTACCTCCAGAACAAGAAAATCCTTTTTCTATAAAATAATTGAATAACGCAATTTTAGCTGCAGCCATCTCCATCAATTGTATTACCATCGTCGCATTCATTTTCTCCCATGTTTAATCCATCACCGCAGGTTTCAACGCAAATATCTGGAGTTAAGTACGAACCCTGAGAGCAAGTAAAACCTGTTTCAATTAAGCACTTGTTTGAACAGCCATCTCCAGAAACTATATTACCGTCATCACAGTCACTTAATGAAGTCTTCATATTTTTTCCATCTCCACAAGTTTCTTTGCACACCGAAGCTTTGGTTGAACTTCCCACAGTGCAAGTAAATCCGTCTTCTATGAAGCAAGTTGAGGAACATCCATCTAAATAAATATTTTTGTTTCTCCTGATGCTAAATTTCCATCGTCACACTCATACTGTCCAAAATTAATAAGTAAGATTTCAATTATAATTCTTTGCATCCCCACATATTTCAGAGCATTGGTCTGGCTGATTTATTTAACCACTAAAACATTAGAATCCTGTCTCTATAGAACAAATCGAAGAGCATCCATCTCCATTAATAATATTCCCATCGTCGCATTCCAATAAATTGAATCTTCTACCATCACCGCATGTTTCTTAGCAAGTATCGGCTGAAGTTAAAGACCCACCAGTGCAAGAGAAACCTATTTCTCTGTGGCAGCAATAGTCGCAGCCATCTCCGCTCACTAAGTTTCCGTCATCACACATGTCGAAAAAGTCTCTTAGTCCGTCACAAAATTTAGTGCATTTGCTTGCAATAAAGGGATCACCTTTGGTACAGGCGTAATTGCTTTCTACTGTACAAGTACTAGAGCAACCGTCTCCATTTATCAAATTACCATCATCGCATTCATAAGTTCCAAAATTTTTCCCATCCCCACATATCTCAGAACAAGAGTCTTCTGTCGTAGAAGATCCTCCGCTACATTATTTAAATAGAGGGATATATTTTATTAACTAGATTCAAAATAAAATTTGAAGAATAATATCCAATCTCAATAGTGCAGTCAGAATGACATCCATCTCCATCAGCGGTGTTACCATCATCACATTCAAATTAAATTTATTTTGCCTATAGTGTAAATCTTTTAAGAATTAAACAGATTAAAATCTTTCTTTCCTTATTCATTACTTAAATAAAATAAGATTCATTGTATCCCATATTGAATCCATCTCCACAAATCTCAGTGCATTTATCATCTGTATATTAGCTTCCTCCAGAACAAGTAAAGCCAGTCTCAATTTTACAACTAGCTGAACAACCATCACCACTCACTGTGTTTCCATCGTCACATTCTTTTGTGAACGATTTAAAGTTACGCCCATCACCGCAAATTTCTGTACAAGTGTCAGCCTTCGTGGAAGATCCACCAGTGCAGGTCCACCCCACTTCTAATTTACAATTTTGATCACATCCATCAAAGTTCACTAGATTTCCATCGTCGCAGCTGTAAGAGCCAAAGTCTTTTCCTTAAAAATAATCCATCACCGCATATCTCAACGCATATATCTTTGGTTAAAACGCTTCCTCCAGTGCAGTTGTAACCTATCTCTATTGTGCAAGCTGAAGAGCAGCCGTCGTTGTTTGATATGTTTCCGTCGTCGCACAAAATAAAATACTCCTCACTCCCAACTCTCTTACTATCTCCACATATTTCAAAGCATGTGGAGGGGGTTCCTGAACATTGCCAGCCAGTTTCTACTTTGCAAACTGAATTGCAGCCATCTCCACTTTGAAAATTCCCATCATCACATCCTCCAGGAGGGGGTATACCGCTTCCACACAATGAGTAGCATGTATCCTTTTGTGTAAATGATCCTCCTGCACAAGCATATCCATCTAAAAATATCTTCAATATTACAGGTTGAGGAGCATCCATCACCATTAGCGTTATTATCATCATCACACTCTTCGTAGTCATCTTTGTATCCGTCACCACAGCTAGTGAGGCATGTATCTATGTAGTTATAAGTCCAAGTGGTTGGTGTCGGAGTTTTAGGACAAGAATAGCATGTGTTGCCATAGGCATCCCAACAAGATCTACAGCTGGCATAGCAAGATGTGCATCCTCCAAAGGTATCATTCACATACTGATTGTAAGTGCAGTCATTGATACAAACTCCTGATGCAAAAGGACATCTTGTACAAGAATTACCATTCGAGTTAGTGAGGCAACTTGATGTTTGAACCATCTATGATAAGTCTATATTCTCCTTTGCGTAATCATAAACCTTGAGTTCTTTCATATACCCGTTGAAACCATTGCCAATATAGGTAAAATAGAAATAGGTGATCGTGAATTTAAGCAATGTAAATTAAAGCGACTTTTAAATACAGGACAGAGTTAAATTAGCTTACTGAAATAATTAAATAAGTAAATTAATGGCAAACTCATCATCAACTCGTAACTAATTACTACAAAGATAGATGATCTCCTTCTCTCCTCATTTCAAAAAACTCTATCTTAGCATAGAAGGAATAAATATTGGCGATGATAAAATGCAGACTCTTCAATAATGACAAATAATTTTAGCCAATCAAATAACTGCAATAAATTGAATAGGTAGTGATTCTACACAAAGTAATGCAATGCATAATGGAGTAAATATATGAGATGCAGTTTATAAATCACATGCAGCTAACTTTAAAGCATTTATATTCACGTTTCATGTATTGTTTGTATTCCATCTCGTAATTAAAAAGCATGTATTTCCCCACTGTTGTATTTTAGACTGTTTGAATTCACGATCACCTATTTCTATTTGACCTATAATAAATAAATTCTAGTGATGGCTGAACCACTTTCAGTAAATATGCGATTCATTGTAGAGCAGGATTAACTGTTAGTATCAAACTTAAAGCATATTCTAGACTAGCTACTACTAATTTTTACAACAGATACAGCTACAAAGTGCCATTATTATAGATTTAAATTAATTAAAATGCTAAGTGCTTAAAATAAGTAGTAAAAAAAATTTTATTTTCTATAATTGAGGGTAACTCCACCAGTATTATACGTAACTGAAGTTCCTTGAAGCTGAAAAGATAGAAGAACATTGCTTTGAAATCCAAAATAAAGGTAGTCATTACCAGCTGTTGAATATTTTTCAAATAGAGTGACTCCTGCTACATTAGAAGTGGGCCTGATCCAAGTTTCTATGGTAAAGGATTCCACATCACTTGAAAGTTAGGTACTTGCTATCGAGTCTAAGTAAATTTAATCCTGAAATTAAAGAAAAATTATTGTGTCTTTCAGATATAGATTATTAAATTCATGAACACTTTTTTTCTTCGAACAAATTTAGAGATTATAAATATTTGCTGAATATTAAGTACTAGTTTGTGGAAGCAAAGCTAGTGTCAAACCAGAGACCAGTCATGTGAGCATAGGCCGGAGTCCTTCCAAAATTACTATTGACATCAAGATTGAATTGATGACTGCTATCATCAAGCTAAACTTGATCCACTGGGTAGTTTGGCTAAACGAAATTATAGCTTGCCAAATATCCTGTCATTGCAGTTTAAATCATTTTAATCAAAAATTAAATCCAAATTGAAGGTGAAGTTATCATATTTAATTTATATAAATCATATATTTTTTCATAACTTTTTCTAATTTAGAGTTTTTAAAAACTATTTAATTTTTTTTAATCTTAAATATAAACCAAATACTTAAAATTTACTGAAGGCATTAATTAGGAGATGCCCCAATATCAGGGCAAATATTGCACCAAACATCACAATTAAATCTTAGAGATAAATTTAAACTTTAAATAGGTTTCATTTAAGTTTAGTTGAGTATTAATCTTTTAATTTATGTTTAGTTATTAAACTTATCAAATTTTACGTTACGTACTAAAAACTTATTAAAAGTACAAAGTGGATATTTGAGAAGCAGAAATCTGAGTTCCATAGTAATAGGATATACGGTTGACCATGCCTGTGAAAGGGCTGTTGAAGCCGCCAGAGGCCCCACTAAAAAATAAACTGTAGCCGTATGCAACTGTTCCTCCAGCGCACAAGTAAAATTTTAATTGTAATTTTTTGTTTAAAAAGTAGCCACCATTAGCTGGATCATCATCTATTTAATTGTACCACACATAGTTTAATATTTTAGACATAAATTATTTTTTTGTTGTCTGAGGTTGAGAGTCCTGAGTCAGTTTGAATCCAACAATTTAGATTGGTATAGTAGGAGACGGGGACAAAAGTGACAGTCACATGGTTCCAGCCATCTATATTTTTTGCAAAAGGAATTTAAGTTACTGTCATATTTGCATCCACTCAGATAAAATAACATTAATTTATGTATAAAGTGTGTCTCTGGCATTAGGTTAATTATAATCCGCACCATTCATTCTAACGACCATGTTGCCATTCTCATTAAAATATGGAATACAGTTCTATTATTTAATTAAAATAGCTACAAATTTATTGAATCATAAAAATTAGCATTAAATTTAATTAGAAATATGTGAAGAGTTATCAAGTCTAAATCATTTTTAATATAGATCAAATATGAATAGTTTATCGTGAATATGAAAACCTTAGAATACAACTGTGGGAAAAACATTCTTTTTTAAATACAAGGCGGAATACAAACAATACATGAAACGCTAATAAATAGGACTTTTAGATATCTGCATATTATTTCCAAACTGCAACTGATATATTCCTTCTATTTATGCATGGCATTATTTGAATTGAATCTCTTTCTTTTCTAGACATAGTAGTTATTTGATTGGCTAAAATTCTTCCTCATTATGAAAGTGTCTGCATTTATCACCATCCACTTTGTTTCCTCTTAGTTGATGATAGAGTTTTCTAGAATGAGCAAAAAATGGAGATCATCTGCCTCAATGATTATTAGGAATGAGGTGACTTAGAGTGTGCCATTAATTCTTTAATTTAATTATTTATGTGAACTAATTAAACTCTGTCTTGTAATTAAGAGTCGCTACATTTTGAACTTATTAAATTCATAATCAACAATTCGTATTTGACCTATAATTTCCCATCGCTCTGTTTCGCGAAGATTACTGTTCAAAGTGTTATCTCTTCAATTTTAAACTAAATTAAAAATTTTGAAAGAAGCTTATTGCAAGTCAAAGGATTTAAATAATTTTTAATAAGGCTTGTACTAATAATTGAAAATGAGTTTTATCTATTTTTAATTAAGTTTTTAAAAAGCGGTTATAAAAAGAGCTTGAGCTTTTTTAATTAAGAAGGAAAAAATTGCGACAAAATTATTCTAATTTCGAATTATTATTGATTTTAGTTAAAATATAATCTATAGTATTTATTGCTATCATATCCAATACAAAATCTCTCATTTGGAGCATTCAATAAATTATATTATATTTTTGTTGTTAATTTAAAATTTACGCGATTGCCTGAAATTTTCTAAAGCATGTTAAATTTTAGTTTATTACGTAGAGTTTAAAAATAAATTTTGAAGAATAAGGAGAGTCTGCAAACAAAAAGACTTTGAGAGTTTAAAATATTCACATAAACCCAAATATCCACTGAGAAAGTTCCTTAGCATCCTAAAAAATAAAATTTCAATTTATGCACAACTTAGAAAGTGTGAAAGGTCCATCTAATCTGTAGCAATGAAACCAAATAAAAATTGAAGGAAAAAATTAAATTAGTAGCATACTTATAGTAGTTCCAGCTGGGGCATGAGTACAAGCCAAAGTAATTTACTTTCTAATTTTTTTACTTAAATTACAAAGAATTAATTTATTTAAATTTAATTAGATTTTTATGGAAGAATAACCTACAAAAAATGATTCTATTCAAAATTCTTTGAATCATATTAAATCTAACAATATCCTCAGATTAAATAAAAAATATTTAAACTTCTCTCAGCTCTTAACTATTTGAAAACTTACTTAAAGAAATCTTCAGAATATAAACTTCAACTCTTAATTTATGCAATCCTCTTTACTTGGAATCGTGATTTAATTTTTGACTTTGAGTTTAGCGAAACATTTTTCATTTATTAAGCTTAATTAAGAGCTTTTCAATATGTATTTTATAATGATGAATAATATTTGTATAATTTTTCTTATGTTATGAAATATTGCTATATGTTTTCACCCTCAAAATACATTCCATTAGTGACATATCGGGCGTCTGAACTTCCAAGGTTGGACCCGTTGTCATCTATCAAAATTATAATTAAATTGTATTGTATTCATAGCAAATTATTACAATTCATTTTGTAAATAATTAGATATTAGATAAATAGATTACCTATGTAGAAAGGAGGACTACCTGTATTATACACATTACTTGTGTAAGTGGAGGTAGTATTCGCGCTAAAAATCCATTAAGCAGTAGGAGTTGGCGCTTAAAAATAATATTATTTTTTCTTAGAGATTAGTTAAACTTATAAGCAAGCAGGTTTATAAAATCTAAACCAAAAAGATCTAGGTTTTTCTGGTGCAAAAATATTAGCTCCTCTTCTCGTTTATCCGAAAATTAAAGATTCTCATTATTTGCTGATAATTAAATTAATAAAGAAACCCAAAATTAAATAAAATATATTTTTTGCTTGTGGAAGATTAATGGGGAAATGGATAGAGCTTAATAAAAAATTCATTAAAATCATTAAGGCCTGAGTGAAGTAGAGCAATTATGAGAGAGAAAAAATTGATGATAAAGAGTATAGTAAAAAATGAATAGAGAGTACTTCAATACTTATCTTACGATTAATATAAGATTTTCACAATGATTCTTATAATTAAAATGATAATCAAATAATAAACTGCTTATCAAAATGCTGATTAGAGGAGGTCATGAATTTAACATTCTTTACAACTCCAAATCAATTTATTAATTTTGTGCCAACTTATCTTTTACTAAATTCTAAATTATAATAATATTTCTTATTACTTCTCAGCTATTAGTAATAAGTAGGGTGATTAATTAAATTTAATCACTCAAAATCAGTATTACAATTGAGAAATTTTACTTATCGGATAATTAAAGAGATTATTAAAAGTAATAAGTGTAATTTGATAAAATGAAAATAGTAAATATATTAGCAATCTCAATAATCAATGAGAAGAGTATTTATCAGTTTAAATTAATCGCTTAAAATCAGAACACTTTTATCATTAAACTAATTTTGATTGAATGGAATTATCTGCCTATTTTATGCCATAGTTTCAGAGTAATTTGCAATTATTTGTTTCTAACATTTAAATTTAAGGGAAAACATTACCATTAAATTAATTTAGTTACTATAGTTTTTAAATTTAACTTTCTCAAAATTTTCAACATTCAAAACCCCATAATATCATAATAAAGAGAGAATAGTTGTGTATATTTAGTTACTTTATTAATATTAGAGTATCAATAACAAACTTTTCTCGTGTCAAAGTTGTTCTAGGGAGGCTTGATTTCAAAAGAAAGAAGAGAAAGTTGGAGTGAAGAGCAGAGTCATAGATCTTAGAAGAATATCTTAGAGAAATAGTTTGCAAACAAAAGAACTTATAAAAGGAACCCAACTCCAAACCAAGGATAAAAATTAAAAGAATATGGAAAAAAGAAGAAGAAAGCATCATAAGAAGAAGTTATTACTGTTTAAATATAGAAATTTGCAAATGTGAAACAGATGTTGAATTAAATTTGCAATATTAATTCAAATAATTTAATCCTTTTCCTGCGAGTCAAACGCGAAATTTAACAAAAATAACTATATGATCCATCCTATTTCAGTTAATTTTTACTCTAAGGTACGAATGTAGTCACCCTTATCAGTAGTAATAGCCAGTTCTCAACATCAACTCCATCGCAAAAATGTTGAGAGTGAGCAGACATTCTCTCACTCTGCTTTCCTCAAGAAACACATGGAGAAGAAGCACATGGCTGAGTTCGTAATTGAGGATAAAGAAACGATGGTGCCAGCTAAGAGGCAAGCACGATACCTTGACAAGGTTCAACTAAAGAGGAAGCAAGAGGAGAGGAAGATTGAGTTCATGAATCAGAAGCCTTAGTGTATGGTGTCAGTAAAGTTTCAGCTAGCTCAAAGCAAGACTCCATGCTTGAGAGTTGTAACTTTGGAGGAGTGTGTTCACCTCCACCTTGCTGATGCGAAGCGAAGAGACACCATCATACAAGAAGAGTATGCTTACAAGATCTTCCCTTACGAATACCTTGTAAAGAAGGAAGAGAGAGGTCTTGAGTTCGCGAACGAACTGACAGTGTTGAGAGAATTTCTCAGCACGAGGCGCAACAAGTACTAGCTTACTGCTATTCTCACTGACCTCGTTAGAGGAGTGATGGAGTTGCATGAGTTGAGTTTATTTCAGATCTTTTAGTATCTCAATAATTAATCTGAAGATTATTAATCTATTTAAAATAATAGCTTGAAATCAGAGCATTTATTTAATTTAATTATTTTTTATTGAATGAGATCGTTTACCAATAGTAATTATTTTACAAATTTTATAGTTACTTGCTATTGTTTGTTTCTAACATTTAAGTTTCAGATACTTAATATGTATTATAATAACTTTTATTATATATTAATTTATGATTTAATTTCTTCTTATATTATTTGTTGAAACTTTATTTATATCACTTATTTCTTCTTCTATCACCCCTAACGCTTTCACTCTGATTTTAATTATTGAGAGTATCCTAGCTCTCTGAGAAATAGCTATCTTCAGATTCAGAGCCGTAAAAACTTTAGCTGGAGTCTGAGAAATCTCTAGAGTCTTCTTCTCCACTTTCATTTGAGCTATAGCTTTATAATTGAATATAAAAAAGCTCTGACTAGTCATGCTTTATGACTGGTCACCTTTCTATTATGTATTATTTTGCTTCTATTTCTAGTTTACTTTAGAATTGTCTTTTTATTGTTACTGCCTCTTAATGCTTTAACTCTAGGATTGCTATTTAGCTTTTTTAATTGACTACTTCGTTTTTATTAAAAATTTAACATTAGTTTGCTAGCCTTATTCAAATTGCTACAACACAGATTATTCTATAAATAAATATTCTTAAGATATTTAGGCTTCCTTCTTTTATAGCTATTTTGATAAAATTAAATATAGCTTTTAATGGATAATCAAATTGAGTTATATATTAAACAGAATTAAGCAATTGAATAAGTTAAATTATGTCTGTCTAATTTGAATAATTATTAGATCATTTAATTCAGCATGGAATTCAAAGAACTATAGAGTAAGAATTTTAATTAAAATCGGTGATTATTTAAAATAATAAATAGAGAGTTGTAACTTCGCGTCAGTTGCAATCATAGATTCGCTCCCTCATCTGTAGCTTGTTCAATAACTATAAAAAATAAATATGAGTTTCTTCTTGAATAATAGGCACAGCACCTATCAGTAGTGAGATATGTCGAACGCATTCGTCATCATCTTCGACTGAACTTTTGTCGGTTATAACTCTTGACTGAGCGCTCCCAGACAAAAGTTACAAGGATATAAAGTTCTTCTATTTTATGCTGAATCGAATAGTGAAATAATTATTTAAATTATACAAGGACTTCAACTGCCACTGATTTATTCCATTTTAATATGTAATTTAATCCTCTTTTTTATTAAATTCTCAGTTTTATATCCTTGCAATTTTTGTATGGGATCACTCAATACATAACTATAAGTAACATAAATCTAAAGATAGATGGCAATTAACACAAAGATGATAGGGCAAAACTTATCTAGCTGCACAGAGGTGATGAGGCGATAAGAAACAACTCATATTATCTTTTGCTAAATTACAGAAAAAGCTGCAAATCAAGGAATGTTATATGTTATTTAAAAAGCCAAAAAGCTGCAGCTCCCTATTTATTATTTTATTACCAATCACCAATTTTAATTAAATTTTTCTACTACAATATCATTTACAATCATATCACTTTAATTAAAGTTCTGAAAGACAAATTATTTAAAGCTTCTCTTCAAAGAATAATTTTAGAGAAAAAAAAGAAAGCAAAATATAATATTTTTAATTAACAAATTATGATGATGTTGATTTTACCTTTAATATATGCTCAAAATCTTCTTGTACTTCTTTGTTTCGAGCAGCTGATTTGCATTTTCCTATTTGAGTGAGTTTCAAGAAAATCACAAGCATTGAGTTAATTCCTGTCACTAGAAAAATTACAACAACCATTTAGTCAGCCATCTCCGATTTAAATAATTAAAAAAATAATATTTTTAATAAACAAGAAAAATAAGATAGCAAAATAAAAAGTTATTTTTGAAATAATTGTGAGTGAGTATCTACAGTTGCCATGGGAATGAACTAGTGAGCTTGCAAGTAAACCAAAAGCAAGCAACTGTCGTTGAAAAGCTATTGCAAGTTCAAGAGTATGGAAGAGTATGGTCTTAGAATTAAAGTTGCTGTGAGTGACAAAAGATTTACCACCATTATTCCCTTTAATTAATGCTGCGTATTTCCACTCACCACAAGACACACAACTAATAGAAGCTTCAATAAATTCAGAGCAGGATATATAAGAGTCGCAGGATAACCAAATGTGTCCAGTGAATAATCTGAAAACAAAATGTTCCCCTCAAAGTAAACTTTGTCTCTTCTCTCTTCATCAGTCAACAAAGGATACTTATCTCTTAACATTTGCAAGTGAACGAAGAATGTAACCGCTTTGTAGCCAATATAGAAAGTATAGCACCAGCAACTAACAGCTATGAATATCGACAGAAGAGAAGATATTGAATTTTGTCCGTCGTCGAAGTTTATGTTCTTCAAATTAAGGTGACTCCCGAGTGCAAGTTTGGTGAACGCGTACTAAATATACCCAACTATCAAAGATTATTCTTTATTAAGATGACTATACTCTCTTGAGTGAAACATTAACTACCTCCCTTTTATTAATTTTGACGACTGCTTACCGAAATACTTCAAAAATGGAGCTCACCGCTAAACAGTAAATAAGAATAGTGAGCACATCTTGGCACGTAAACAATAGTTAATTAATAGTGCATTGGAGTTAAATCCCATTTTCATGAAGCCATAGTGAGAAGGCGGGTTGGTTTTCTCTATATCAGTGAAATTAGTAGCCCCTCCTAATCCCAGATACCCAATTGTAGTGCTAGAAGGCATCGCATATTTTAGATTGAGAGCGAAATTTGTAGCAGAAGTTGGAATGAACAGGTAGTTGAGAGGGACCATGTAAATCTGCTGCAAAGCTTGACACATTATCCACACATCCTGCATACTGTAACCAAGCAACGACCCTATTACTCCTATTCCCATAGATGTCAAGATCAGAGCTTCAGTCAAAGACTCTATAATTGCTGGAATCAAATTTAAAATAACTTATGAAGAGTTTTTGAGACAGCTAGAGAAGTCCTATCATCTTAGCCATTCGGAAATACTAAACTAAAGTTAAATCATTCACAGTTTAGTTACTTCAAAAAAAATTTTCTCTTACTGTTTATCAAAGAGGAGTTGATCATATTAGCACCAGAGTAAGCACTTTTTAAAAAAAATTATCTGACAGTTGTTCTATCATTGAAGTTTACAACTATTCTCTCTATGCCTCCTCCAAATAGAGTTTAACGGTAAAGATAAAGACCCCAAGGATTTGATTTTTGTAAAACCCCTTGAAATAAATTATTTTATAAACATTCCAGCGGTAAGAGTATCCAGTCATTCCTAGTGGACCATGCATTTCAACTGACCATTGCTAAGTATTCGAAGTGTTGAATCCCATGGAGAGAAATACTGTATCATTGAAAGTTACTGTGATCTAGGTGTTGGTTTGTTTTTCTAAAAAAATTTTTTTATTTTTTAAATTTATATTTTTAACCCTTTAATAAAAGGATTTAAAAAATTAAAAATATAATTCTTTTAAAATTTCAAATTTTTCACATTTTTTTTAAAATTTAGAATATAAATTTATTACTAGATTTGGGATAAGGGAGTGCTAGCAAAAGAGGTAATTTAATTAAAACAAAATTATTTAATTTTAAAAAAAAAAAATTTAAAAAAAAATTTAAAAAAAAATTTTTCTTTTAAAAATGAAAGGTTTAAAATTTGATTTAGAAATACAGAAATATAACGACGAAAACATTCGAAAATTTAATTACAAGGCTGAATCCTATGGAAAATATGTAATTTTTAAAATATAGTAAGTATTGAAGTGCGTGTTTATTTATCTGCATTATGAAGGAGTTAGTTATTTACGATTTAGGATTTATCTCATCGCATTGCGAGTTTAAGATATCGTATTTTAAATTCCGATTGGTTGAAATGTGTGCATTAAAGTGCAATACTTCGTCTTCAGCAAATGGTATTTCTTCTAGAGGTTTTTATTTCAAGACTATGATTATTAGAAATAGGAAAGCGTCTTGTAGAATCTTTTTGATGTTGTGAGTAATGTAATTTTGATCGCCATTAAGTTTCAAATCTAATTATTCTACTTATTTAATTGAACACTGACTTGTAATTAAGAATAGTTATATTTCAGTATTTCTAAATCAGCAAGCACCAATTCTTATTCATCCTATAATTGACTCCCTCCGAAACATGCAAATCCTTTTTCAATATTTCTAAATTAATATTTATCAGGACACAAAAGTTTTATAAAATTTGAATTATATTAAAAGTGATTTTTAGCAATAGCGCAGTTTTAGGAGCAGCCATCCCCATCATTAAGGTTTCCGTCATCGCATTTGTTGTAACCCATGTTAAGCCCATCTCCGCAAGTTTCCACACAAACGTCTGGGGTCAGGTAAGATCCTTGAGAGCAAGTGAAACCAGTTTCAACCACACACTTGCTTGAGCAACCATCTTTTGAGACTGTGTTCCCATCGTCACAAGAGTTTGCAGAACTCTTCATATTCTTTCTATCACCACAAATCTCCTTGCATACTGACGCTTTTGTAGAACTACCAAGAGTGCATGTAAATCCATCTTCAATGAAGCAAGTTGATGAGCAGCCGTCTTAAACAAATAATAATCGGGAAACAATCAGAAACTTGGAATTTTAATAATCTTATTTACATATACTACAAGCGATGTGAATAATTATAATGTTAAAGTCTCCAGATAGTTAGTTGCCATCATCACATTAATACTATCCGTTGTTAAAATTATATATTATAAGTTCAAGCCATCCCCACATATTTCAGAACACTCATCTGCCTGAAATATCTGTCCACTTTGGCATTGAAATCCTGTTTCAATTTAACATGTAGATGAGCACCCATCTCCACTTAATGTGTTACCATCATCACAAGGCAATAAATTGATTTTCTTCCATCCCACAAGTTTCTGAGCATGTGTCAGAAGATGATAGGGAGCCACCTAAACATGAAAACCCTATTTCTCTGTGACAACAGTAATCACAGCCATCTCCATTTATCAAGTTTCCATCGTCACACATATCGAAAGGATCTCTAACGCCATCGCATACTTTTGTACAAACACTAGATACGAACGCATCTCCTTTTGTGCAAGTGTAGTAGCTTTAAAAGAACAAATTACAATTTTATTTTTTAAAAATTTAATAAACTTTCAAATTTTTCCCTTCCCCATTTTTTAAAATCCTTGAAAAGGAAATATCAATTTTAATTCCCCTTTTAATTTAAATTTAATTTTGGGGAAATTTTTTTCCCTGTATTTTTCCTTAAAAAAATTAAAAAAATTTTTTTCACTTAAAAAAGAAAATTTTTTTCAAAATCTCTGGTTATTTTTGAAACTGCCCCCCAAAAAAATAGTTTTGACTAAAAGATAAGCCTCCCCCTAATAGTATTTCCGTCGTCGCACTCATTCGCAAAGGATTTAAAATTACGCCCATCCCCCATATTTCGGTACACGTGTCCTTTTTGGGTTTAAGTGCCCCAGTGCAAGTCCAGCCCACTTCTTACTTACAATTTTAATCGCAGCCATCAAGTTTATTAATTTCCATCATCCAACTGTAGCTTCCAAAATCTTTTCCATAAAAAAAAAATTCATCGCCGCATATCTCAACGCATTTATCTTTGGTCAAAACGCTTCCTCCAGTGCAGTTGTACCCTGTCTCTAATATGCAAGCTGAAGAGCAGCCATCGTTGTTTGCTATGTTTCCATCGTCGCACAAAATAAATATACTCCTCACTCCCAACTCTCTTACTATCTCCACATATTTCAAAGCATGTGGAGGGGGTTCCTGAACATTGCCAACCAGTTTCTACTTTGCAAACTGAATTGCACCCATCTCCACTTTGAAAATTCCCATCATCACATCCACCTGGAGGGGGGATACCGCTTCCGCACAATGAGTAGCAAGTGTCCTTATTTTTAAATGATCCTCCTGCACAAGCATATCCATCTAAAAATATCTTCAATATTACAGGTAGAGGAGCATCCATCACCATTAGCGTTATTATCGTCATCACATTCCTCATAATCATCTCTGTATCCATCGCCACAGCTAGTGAGGCATGTGTCAATATAGTTATAAGTCCAAGTTGTTGGTGTCGGAGTTTTAGGGCAAGAATAGCATGTATTGCCATAAGCATCCCAACAAGATCTGCAGCTGGCATAGCAAGATGTGCATCCTCCAAAAGTATCATTTACATACTGATTGTAAGAGCAATCGTTAATGCAAACTCCTGATGCAAAAGGACATTTTGTGCAAGAATTACCATTCGAGTTAGTGAGACAACCCGTTGTTTGCACCATTTTGGTCAGATCTAAATCCTCCTTTGCGTAATCATAAACCTTGAGTTCTTTCATATACCCGTTGAAACCATTGCCAATAATAAATAAATTCTAGTGATGGCTGAACCACTTTCAGTGAAGATGCGATTCATTTAAGAGCAGGATTGACTGTTAGTATCAAACTTAAAGCATATCATAGATCGATTGTCATCATATTTTACTACAGATACAGCTATAAAGTGCCACTATTGTAAGTTAAATATAATTAAATTATCAAGAAATACTAATTTTTAATATCTAACTGAAATTAATTTCAGGCTGTAATTAAAAAGAAAAAAATAATTAATCGCAATAAAAATTTAATGGATTACGAACTAAATTATTTATCCAGATATCATTGGCAATAACATTCATAACTTGGGTAATAGTTGTGAATTTATGTTCAGCAAAATCTTGAAATTAGTCATTCAAAAATGGAAGAAAATTTCTGTACAAATCATTCTTGTTTTAGTTAATTAGAAAAATATTCTTGATGACCATAGTAATTATGGTTTAGCAACATTAAGCATGCAATTAAAATATCATGAAGTCCTAACTAACATCTGAATACAAAATGTTTACTCTATTACTAATTAAATTAAATCTTTTAGATTCAATTTATTATTCAATAACCATGTCCTTTTCCATTTTTGTTAATTTATTTGTATTTCTCAATAATTTTTTATATTTTACTAAAATGGAAATTTTTACAAAATTAAAGGCATAAATTATATTTTCCTCCTTCAAAATTGAGGGAAAACCCCTCCTGTATTATAAGTAACTGTGTTTCCTTGAAGCTTAAAAGCGAGAAGAACATTACTCTAAAATCCAAAGTATAAATAATCGTTGCCTGGAGTCGAGTATTTTTCAAAAATGGTTGCTCCAGCCAAAGTTGAAATGGGTCTTATCCATGTTTCTATTGTGAAAGATTCCACGTTACTTGATAATTAAGTGCTTGCTATCGAGTCTAAGTAATTTTTTTTAAATCCTAAAATTGAGCGATTATTAATTAGAATATTAAAAATTAGGGCAACTAAGGGACACCAAAAACACAATTGACTATTCATAACCCCACGATATGATAAGAAAGTTGAAAATAAGTTGCGTATAATTAAATTCTTTATTAATACTCATAATACTTTTTGTTCAAACGCGAAATTACTCAAAAAAATAAACTTTTTTGAAACTCTTCCGATCTTCAGTTTCATTTTGACTCTAAGGTATGGATTTAGTCACCCTTATCAGAGTAAATTATACTCTCGCATTTGAAAGTTGCTTTTTGCAGACAGAGAAAGTTAGGAGTTGCAGGTTTTTTCCTCATCGCACTTCTAAGTTTCAAGATGTGCAAATCAATTATTTGATGATCCTCAAACTCTTCGCACAAGCGCACTTCAGTTTGGAGTAGCGCGGCGAAGATCTTCCATAGATAGTTTCCTTAACTCTCAAGACTCTCCGTAGACTGTAGCAAACATCTAATCGTTGAAATGGCATAACGCTACAAAACTGTGAATCGAGTGAAAGCGCGTTTATAGACTTCACTAAGCCATTTATTATAATAATCTGAAATATATTACACTGCTCAGGTGTGAAAGGGATAGGCGTGAAGTTTGTATGTCTTGACTAAGCTGTTGTCACACACAAACACCTTCTGTGAAGAAGGAGTTGGTACAAGAAGCAAAGATACATAGAAGTTTACGAGTAGAAAGTAATTATAACTACAAGTGCGTTACTTGCAGGAAACAGCGAAGACTCAGGCTTAGAAAGCTTATGTCCTTCATCCTCGCTCTATCAAGCGAGAGCAGTATGTTGCGTTTCTATAAGGAAGCTCAGAGAGAAGATCACAGACGGTGAATCGTTCTACTCGTTGACACAACCTCAGCGGACACAAGACAAAGGAAGCGAAGAAGGCATACGCTGAGTAGATCACTCCTGTTTTTTAATGTTCCATACTCGCCAGAGTTCAAGCGGCATTGAGTTTTACTGCTGGAACTTAGTTAAGGGACCCGCACTTCCCAGGCTGCTCTATCCCTTGATGCATGATTAAGCTATCGATACAGGAGGATATTAATAGTGAAGTAGTTGTAGAAGAGTGGAAGAAGAGAAGACAAAGTTAAGTGCGAGATAAGGTAGAGTGAATATTTAAGAAAAAGTTTAAAGCTTAACTTAATGACTTAGTCACTTTTGCTTATCTGGGAAGAAGGGATTCTTAAGAGGTTCCTTCTCTCTTCTGTTGGCCAGATGACCTTAGCTTCCTCATCTTCGGGAACCTTGCTCCGCATCTATGTGATCTCGATCGTCCCTAAGTTTGTATTAGTGATAGACGCTTGCTCACCTGATGCTTGTATTTTGCTTCCGTGCTATGAATACCTTTGCTCTCTCCTTCATTAATAGATGCCAGTGCCAGGTTCTCTACACAGTTTAAAACTCTAAAACTTACTAGGAATAGGGATACTTCGAGCTGCACTCAAACCATTCGCGCTTGATAACTATTCCTTGCTTCTTTTTGGGTCGTTCTCCTCTACTTAGAAATCTCTTCCTGTGTGCATCTTCAATGATCCTTTGAGGGTACCTCTAGCACTACAGTAGCAAGGGGACGCCAAAAAGAACCTTTCGTTCTGGCAAACTTTGTTTGAGAGTTGTTCCTTGTAGGAAGGAATAGAGCAACCTCGGAATCTCCCATCACATCGTCATACATATTAGTGAGATCTCACGATAGTTTGGGATCTCCATCATTGTTGACATCGATTGTTTTGAGAGCTTTCTTCTCCTCAGCAAGAATTGCTTTGGGAACGAGATCTTTGTTCATACATTGTCGGAAGGAAACAAACCAGCCTAATGACATAATATAGTTTTTAATATTTAGAGTTTTTTTAGTTCTGATTAATCATATCATGATTATGTTTGTTTTGAATAAATTGAGTCTCATATGCTCGACTCTATATTTACTGCTAGTCTTTATTATTAAATAGAAAGCTGGATAAATAGATAAGTTATAATTGCGAATTAATTTTGATAATTATTCTTTATTTTGTAATATATTATAATTCATTTTATATTTTTAAGTTTATCAAAGATTTTGCATTTGAAATTATGCTCTATATTTATTATAAAATTTTCTCAGTTTTAAACTTAAATTGCTAGATTTTTCGAAATAATATTTAAGCTAAGATCGTAATAAGATTTCTTCAATAACTAGAAAAATTTATAAAATTAGGAGTGGCTAGGTTTAGTTAATTTAATATATTAAAAAGTTGATATATTCATGAGTAAAAATGAGATTCTAATAAATTTAAGGGAAATTTCATGAAATTTGACTCTCATTTTTCTTAATTAATTGGTATTTTAAGAATATCGTAGCTTTTATAGACATTTTGATAATACAGAGTTGTGTGTATGTGGACCCCTTTTTCTTTGTGAGATTTAAGCAAATTTTATAGCTTTAAAACTCATAACTTATTTTAAGTACTAATTTGTGGAGGCATAAGTTGTGTCAAACCAGAGTCCAGTCATGTGAGCGTATGCAGGAGTTCTCCCAAAATTACTATTGACATCGAGATTGAATTGATGACTGCTGTCATCCCGTTAAACCTAATCCACAGGATAGTTTGGCTAGATGAAATTGTAGTTTGCTAGGTAGCCTGTCATCGCAGTTTAATTTTAATTTAAAATCATTAAATTTATAATAAATCAGTGAATTTTAAATTATATATATTAATTTATTTAAAAGAAAATTGAGAATTTTTTTTCTTAAAATACTTGAAATAAAAGTTCCATTATATTTGTTTTAAATTAATGGATTTATTTTAAATGTGGTACTTAATAGCTCTATTGTCAATTTCAACATCATAAACAGTGACTATATTTAACTTGAGTAACACTCAGACACCATTGAGACCGTGAAGAAGGCATCTCACTTATTCAACAAAGACTCATATGAGCTGGAAATTTTAATTTAAAATGGAATAATTTGAGTACTGAACTAACAAAATAATCCTCATTTAGAAAGCAAATGGTGCATTTACTCTGCCTAAGTCTTTCTAAACTAAAAGCAAAAACACTATTGCTTTAGAATAAAACCAAAATATGCAAATTAACGAGATTCTTCATTCAAAAGTTGGGCAAAACTAATTTTAATAACTACTACATCCTCCCCTCCCGCCTACACGTTTCATTATATTAAAGTCGCTTAATTTATACACCGAATTAATAAGATATATCTATCCAGTTCATCTAGATTTTTTCTTAGTTATGGGTGCATTCTATTAAAATAGATTCTGGGGTATATTATTTACGGAGTATTTAAAATTTACTGAAGGCATTAGTTCGGGGATGCTCCGGTATCAGGGCAAATATTGCACCAAACATCACAATTAAATCTTAAGAAAAAATTTAAAAAAATAGATTCTATTTAAGTTTAGGAGTATTAATTTTTAATTTTTTTTTATTTATTAAATTTATAAATTTTAATTTTAAAAACTTATTAAAAGTACAAAGTGGATATTTGAGAAGCAGAAATCTGAGTTCCATAGTAATAGGAAATACGATTAACCATGCCTGTGAAAGGGCTGCTGAGGCCGCCTGCTCCATTAAAAATTAAAACTGTATCCAGCAGCAACTGTTCCTCCTGCGCACAAGTCTACAAAAAATTCAATAATAATTAAAAAGTATCCATTATTATTTGGGTCATCATCAATTTAATATCTCCATACATAGTTATTAACTTTTATGATTTAATTATTTTATTGTTGTCTGAGGTTGAGAGGCCCGAGTCGGTTTGAACCCAGCAGTTTATATTAGTATAGTAGGAGTTGGGTACAAAAGTGACAGTGACATGGTTCCAACCGTCTATATTTGTTGCAAAATGAATTTAAGTTACTGTCATATTAACAACCGTTCAAATAAAATTTTTAATATAAATAGAGAGAGTCTCAATTGTTTTGTTAATTATAGTCGTTTTTATTCATTCTAACCAACATCTAGCCATTCTCATAAAAGTTATGGATTATGATTAAATTATTAAATATGGTTGAGAATTATTTAAAAATTAAATAAGCTTAATATCAAATAAAATGAAAAAATTCACTGGTATTTTATAATAATAATAATAATTAAGGGAATTAAGGGCCCCCGGCATAAATAAGATAGGCCGTGACGTCAATGATATTGCTGTGACGCACTTATCTGACGCACACAAACCTACCAGCCGAATTGGGATATATGATGAATACGAATGATAAATCGTTAATCATTTTTTCCAAAATACAATTGAAAAGAAGTGTAAGTAACAGATAAGAATTAGAGTAGAGCGCAGTGCGAATTTTATATACATTAAATTAGTTTTGTTTGTATCCTAAAAATTGCTGATTTTCTTTTCTTCCTACTCTAAATTTAGCTCTTAAAAGTTTGATTTTTCTTATCTCATGAAGTCATAAATCCGTTACTGTTCCAAATCTACTTCGAATTGTGAATTGTAGTCTCACAGTCTCATGTCTTTATTTTAGAAATAGCCGAAGTTTAGGAGGATTGTACAACTTAAATTACTGAGCTTTTCATTCTCTAAAGCAAGAAAATTAAAATAGAAAGGAATAGGGAAAAGATAGAGCAATTAGTCATTTTCACAGTAAACTTGGTACAAATGCCAATAAAATATGAATGAGCAAAATGGTTTACCTGATTGAAGTATAATTAGATTTGGCAATAAATTGATTATTCTGAATGAGTTCTTGCGCTTTTTAAAGTCGTCTCTCTCCTCTCATTTTATTTATTTTTTGGAATGAAAGCTTTAATTAAATAAGAGAAATATATAACTGATATTTTTAAATAACTTTCAAATGAATTTTAGAACATATGATTGACGATTTTTCATTCGTATTCATTCATATATTTAAACACGTGGCACCCCCGCCACCTCACACTCTGAGCAAGAAGCCCCGGCTTCTGCAGACCATCCAAAAAACCTAAAAGGAGAAAAAAAATCCGGTAGCTTCGGACCGAGAGCAAGTCGCTGCTCCGTAGCGTCTGGCTTCGCTGTCAGCTGCATGACTGAGTGTTTGCTCATAGATCTCGTCCCTCCACGCCTACAAGGATTAGGAGGGTGAGTGGGAACCACTCACCTTTGATTATCTCTCCAGTGAGCAGCTAAACCACCTTCCCCAGGGCTTCGGCTGCCATTATCCCTTGCCTCTTTTAAGCACTCCCCACCAGCAACGGATTACCAAACCAGAAAGCCTTCAGGGAAAGGGCGACCAATGCTTAGTGCCGGTCGTGTGCGTCCTGAATTTTAACTTTCTACACTGGTATTTTAAACTTCTCAAATTTGAATAACAGTTCATACTTAGTTTGATCGAGCTTAACATCCTTTGAAGTTTGTATTCTTCTACTCTGTTCAGAGTTCTAATCACCTCAAGTTTAAATTTATTTAGATTTTTTCAAATGCTTATTTAACGAGTATTATCGAGATGCGGATGAGTATTTTTAAGATGATTTAAGTAGAAATTTTTTGTGTTTGATATTTAGATTAAATATAGAGCAAGCCGTTGGCGGCCGAGAAGAGCTTTAAATTATTAACTGATAAAATTTTTAATAATCTCTATTTATTTCTTTAGTTTATCATAGAGTTGAATTAAATTCCAATATAGAGTATTTATTGGTATCATATCCAATGCAAAATCTCTCATTTGGATTATTCAATAATTAAATGAATTTATAATATGCAATAAAACGTAATAGGATTGCCTCCAGATTTCTAAAGAGTATTAAACTTTTAGTTTGTTACGTAGTGTCTCAAAAATAAATTATGAAGAATATAGATCTGCAAACAAAAACACTTTGAGAGTTTAAGATGTTCACATAAATCCAAGTATCCACTGAGAAAGTTCCTTCGCATCCTAAAAAAAATTATTCTTTTTATTAGCAATTTAGAATTGTGTGAAATCATTTCAAGTTTGAAACAATAAAACCAACAAAATCCAAAATGAAATGAACGCTAAAACTTACTTATAGTGGTCCCAGCTGGGGCATGAGTACAAGCCAAAGGAACTTATTTAATTTTCTAACATAAATTAAAATACATATTTTTAATATGATCAGTAAAATATTAATGCGAAAATATATGATATATATAATCTATAATTAAGCTTACGAGACGCATTAATTTTGACATTTCCCCAGAATTTAAACTCAAATGCGCAAAAAAACGAATGCCTCAATCGATAATCTAAGTTTACCTGAGTAAATTGACAATAGGCAGCCTAAAAAGTGCTAGAGAAGCCACTCATATTACTCCTGGGAATTGAATCTACATCAAATCTAAGAACTACTTTCAGTAGAAGCTCTTTTTATCATCATTTTTATTTTGTTAGTTTGAATTAATCTAAGTCGATGTTTTAAATATTCTTATTCTATTTATTTTCTCATTTTAAAAAATAAATCAATTGTTTACTTCAAATAATTCTTTGGTGACTTTTATGGGATCTAAATTCTTTTTGGGACCCTTTCACTTAAAATCATTCAGAAATTTAAATACCCTTTAATTTTAATGAATAATAAATTTAAAAAAAAAATATAGAATATATTAAAACTAAGTATACTCCACTCTTAAAAGCACTCAATATTTTTTCCTTTAAAACTACATGATAACATTTCTCGTATATATTCTGGGCTGTTTGAATGCAGATATCTGTTTCTTGATAATTTGAAAGTAACTCCATTGCAGTTAGCTAGCTTCTGCTGAAATCATTAATAGAACTTTCTTTGAGTGTAGTTCCGATGAATTCTTCCTGAATTCCATCTTATTTGAGTCTTTATTTTTACTAGGTATGAGTAGGATTAAATTAATTCTTTATAGATGGGCCTTACTCTCAATAGTTGATGTTGAAATGTAAAATCACACTCTAAATTGGATTTTAAAGATTCGTATGAGTTTTTAGCCCTCATTCTTTATCAATGTTCTTCAGATTTCCCCCCTCCCTCCATTATATTTATCATTTTACAAAATTTAAATAAATAAAACACATGGGGAATGATTTGGTAAGAATTAATTTAATTTATTTATTCAAGAAGGATATATTTGATAAATAGCTTACCTATGTAGAAAGGGGGATTACCTGCATTTTATACGTTGTTCGTGTACGTGGAGGTAGTGTTAGCACTAAAAATCCATTAAGCAGTTGGTGTAAGCACTTAAAATATTATTTATTTCCTTAGAGATTCGCAAGGTTTAAAAGCAAACAAATTTCTATAATCAATGCCAAAAAGATCTAAGACTTTTTTATCCCAAAATTTTTGCTGTTGTTGTAATAATGTATTTGGAAATCGAAGTTTCGCATTATTTATTTGCTGATAATATGTAGGATAAAATATGCTATAAAATTAAGTTAAATAAATTTCTAGATTTTGGTTGTTGAACTATCCTTTTTATAAATAAGTATAAAAATACTCGAGAGAGTATTTATTGCGAAGGTATGTGTTATCATTTTATCAATAATGCGGAAGAGAATACAGCCCATTAAGATGATGAAACAAAAATAATAAGTTTCACATCAAATCTATATTAAGAGTATTTAATGGGCATTATTACTAATTTAAGCTTGATTTAGCGAAATTTTTTTTTAAATTTATGAATTCTATTGATAGTTAAAGTTTCTGCATTGGGATTCCCTTTGTAGACCTTGAGTTTCCTGGCAGTTTAAAAAATGTGCGTTTGAAGCGATCTAGGGCTCAATCGATAGAGAATTAAAAAATAATAGGACTTTATCCTGAGCGATGACGCTCTATCTGCTCTCCTGATGGAGTTAACTGCGCTTTAATGTGGCAGGTGCCAATTATTCATAAATGTAACCTCCTAATAAAATTGCCCTCAGAAATTGAGGATTCAGATAAAGTCTACAGGATCTTTTTTCCTCGCCTTAAAAAGTGCTCTCGTTTGATACCCATATTGCTATGATTTTAAATTATTTTTTAAATAAACTTGAGTATCATTTTAACTATGTTAAAGATATAAAGATTACTGATTTTGGATTTGCAAAGAAAATATAAAGCATAATTTTTTAGCTATAAATAAAAGAGAAGATGGTATAGTAATATGCGAAGACTCATAATATCTGAGAAACAGAATGGTTTTTAGAAATTATTAAAAAGTTAGAATGTTTTAAATCACTTTTTTTGAAATTAATTAGGTTAACTGTCAATTAATTAAAAACCTTTTACCCACGGGGGGTTCGAACGACCGTCCTCCAATCATTAATCAGACTTCGCCCCGCTCAATGGTATTTCTACTATTGAGTCTGATTAATGATTGGAGGACGGTCGTTCGAACCCCCCGCGGGTAAAAGGTTTTTAATTAATTGACAGTTAACCTAATTAATTTCAAAAAAAGTGATTTAAAACATTCTAACTTTTTAATAATTTCTAAAAACCATTCTGTTTCTCAGATATTATGAGTCTTCGCATATTACTATACCATCTTCTCTTTTATTTATAGCTAAAAAATTATGCTTTATATTTTCTTTGCAAATCCAAAATCAGTAATCTTTATATCTTTAACATAGTTAAAATGATACTCAAGTTTATTTAAAAAATAATTTAAAATCATAGCAATATGGGTATCAAACGAGAGCACTTTTTAAGGCGAGGAAAAAAGATCCTGTAGACTTTATCTGAATCCTCAATTTCTGAGGGCAATTTTATTAGGAGGTTACATTTATGAATAATTGGCACCTGCCACATTAAAGCGCAGTTAACTCCATCAGGAGAGCAGATAGAGCGTCATCGCTCAGGATAAAGTCCTATTATTTTTTAATTCTCTATTGATTGAGCCCTAGATCGCTTCAAACGCACATTTTTTAAACTGCCAGGAAACTCAAGGTCTACAAAGGGAATCCCAATGCAGAAACTTTAACTATCAATAGAATTCATAAATTTAAAAAAAAATTTCGCTAAATCAAGCTTAAATTAGTAATATTAAACAATAATTTCATCTTAATTTTGAAATTAAACGATGTGCATGCAAATGGTGAAAGTATATCAATTATGGCCCTCTCTATTAATTATTTTAATAAATTATCTTTTTAGTAAAGTCTGAACCATAATGATGTTTTTTACTAACCCTCTGCTATTGTTATTAATAAATAGGGAGATCAATTAATTTATTCTCTTAAAATAAGCATCATTATTTAGAGATTTTATTTCTATCCTTTATTTTCTTTTTGAAAATTAAAGAGAATATTATAGAACTAATTAATATTTTAAAAATTTGCGAGGAAAAATATAACTATAAGAGTAGCATATAACTATAGTCATCTAAGGTTCAGTAGCATGGATGCGATGAAGGAAACTTAATGGTTCAATGCATCATTATCACTATAGAAGCAATACGCAAGTGCGCTCTCACATCTCAAGTTGAGTAATGCTGAATTGCATCTAGATCGCGCATCGAAACTTCAACTGCGATAGAGTGTGAAGTGCTAGCAAGCATATACTCTTTATATACTGTGTATTTACTCTATATCATTCACTTATCTCTATACACTCTAAGTAGAAATGATGATTATATACTTGAAATAATAAGTTATGTAGAGTGCAAATGCATTTTCCATTTGATAGCGTAACTTACTTGAGTGCGCTCAATGTGCGATATGTGCGCCGTGAAACGCTCTCTCGAATGATGCTACTTGCGCACTTGTTGCATATCGGAAAAGTAGAGAGGAGAGGCTTGCACTGAAAAGTGCGATAGTCATTCTCACTGCACCATACTTAAGTTTGCACTTGTTTGCACTTGTATCGTAATGTACACATATGCCATGAGTGCGCATACTAGTGATTCATGTTTGCACATGATGTATGAATGATGTTAGCATGCAGGAGCAGTGATGCACTTCGCGCACATAGAGTTTGCAGTGAAAGAGTGCGCTCTCAATCAAAGTGCGATAGAGTACTTAACTCCATTAATAATGATATAACCAATAATCGCTATAACTTAATAATCATATACTTATAATTGATCATAACTTTAATCGATCATTATTAATGGAGTTAAGTACTCTATCGCACTTTGATTGAGAGCGCACTCTTTCACTGCAAACTCTATGTGCGCGAAGTGCATCACTGCTCCTGCATGCTAACATCATTCATACATCATGTGCAAACATGAATCACTAGTATGCGCACTCATGGCATATGTGTACATTACGATACAAGTGCAAACAAGTGCAAACTTAAGTATGGTGGAGTGAAAATCACTATCGCACTTTTCAGTGCAAGCCTCTCCTCTCTACTTTTCCGATATGCAACAAGTGCGCAAGTAGCATCATTCGAGAGAGCGTTTCACGGCGCACATATCGCACATTGAGCGCACTCAAGTAAGTTACGCTATCAAGTGGAAAATGCATTTACACTCTTCATCACTTATCATATCAAGTATATAATCATCATTTCTACTTAGAGTGTATAGAGATAAGTGAGTGACATAGAGTAAATACACAGTATAAAAGATATAATGCTTTGGCCGCATTCACTCTTATCAGCAGTGGAAGTTTCGATGGCGCGCTCTCGATCCAAGTTCCAACATTACTCAGCGGTGAGAGTGTGAGGAGGACTGCTTCATTGCTTTCTTATTAGTTGATAATGAATGGCATGGAACCATAAGTTCTATCCATCCTGCTACGAACCTTAAGATTTGACACTGTTTAATAATGAGTCTTACTCTTATGAGTATGATCATTCGAAGGTACAATCGCAAAAAATTTGTAAAAATACTTAATTAGTTCTATATAAGAACTGAATCAACTTCATTAATTACTTATCAGATTTAAAACCTTATTTACATTATTAATCAATCTATTTTTACAACCTTTCCATTCTTTATATGAGTCATAATTTATAGATTATCCATAATTGAGCCGTATTGTCAGCTTATTTGGATACGTTGTAAGTAAGACTCTGAAGAACATTAATTTAGAAATCATCTTGAAGCAGTAGTTCATTTATTTCTCAAACTCATAAGATTTGGAAGTTAAGTTTACAAACAGACTTGTGAAATAATACAAATGGTAATCCCTTATTTTTTTATTTATCCTTCTTATTTAAATTCTTTACAGTACTGAATGCTTAATCATGGATGTTCAAAATGCGCAGACTATATGAGACTTATGGCAACGTTCTCATATAAAGCGGGAAAGTGTTGCCGTCTATTATTAATGCCTCTATCTCTAGGAGTTTCTTATTCATTACTTTGGTCTCAACTTATGCTTGTGTATAAGTATATTAGAGTTCCTCTTAAGTGTGTGAGAATCTAAGGATGGAGGACAAAGCAAATCTGTCCGTTTTGGGTTAAGAATAATTTTTTCCGTGTCAGGGATCAAACTCTCACAATTCTCGTAGAGTATATAGTTAACTATCTATCGTGGCCAAATAAGATCCGTAGGTAAATTTTGTGCTCATTGTCGCCTTGCAAATTCGCACGGAGGTAGTCTCCATAGTAAAATTTCTCAATGTGAGCAATAAAATTCCGATTTGGGTTTGGATTGAAAATATTTCCATGTTAGGGGTAAAATAACACGCGTGTGTGTGCACTACATTAAAAATTTCACAATGTCAGTTAAGATAATCTTTACGCATCACACTTTAGGGTCTCTCAATAACTACTCACACATTCAAATAGACACATACTGAAGTTTTCGTCTTCTCCTCTTGAATTATAATATCCTCCTTAATTTATGAAATCTCAATCCATAAGAGCTATATGACTTGAATCCTCATTTCATTCTTATCAGTTTTGAACAGCTAATCATACTCTGACAATTCATCCAAGTATAATTCATAGGTAAACCCTTAGCACTTCATATCCATTTACGTCTGACATTCACATCTTATTTAATTATAGGGTAGATAATCCCTAGTAGCTTAATCAAACTTGACATTCATTACTTTAATTATAGTAACCCTAGGCTTACTCATCACTTGACATTTCCTAATCCATAATATGGGATGTAATCTCAGATAGCTTTATTCAATTTGACATTCTAATCCGTTACTATTTGAAGATTGTAGTTGAAGATGGCATATGAACATTCTTCGCTTCAGGTAAGTAATTATCCTTCCAAGAGAGTTATTTATGAAAATACATGTTAATGATAAGAGAGACAGATAACGAAGTTGATAGAAATTATATGTTAATATGAGTAAGAAGCAAATATCTATGAAAAGTTAAGATCAGATTTAGATTGAACAAGCTTACAACTTCTTTCACAAACTGTTATCTTAGCCTTTCAATAGGCACACTCTGTATATGTATAAGGGTACACTAGCCTTATTCAATATTCAAATATTTTTTATCGTTCTTAATGATCCTAAATTAAAAGCGCAAGTATAGTTTCTACGCTTCATAGTCTGTACCACAACGAACATCTTTGAAGCGCTTTGCCTTTAATATTTCTTCATAAGGAAGGCTAATTTGTTAGGATTTAAAACAAAATAACTTCTCTATTCTATTATAGAGGTCCTTATAACCCTCTTTGCTTGGGAATACCTTCGACATTGTGGAGGGATCCTGAACAAACTATTAAAGTTATTGGGCTGTGAATGGCATCTTCTTATATATTAAATAGTAAAAGACAACTCCAAGTCCCCAAAGATCTTGTCTTGCATGTTTTTAAGTTCTCAAGTTGAACAGAGGGTTTATCACTTCTGGAGAATGATGAGGGAGAATCCCGAACTCTCGAGGGTCCTTATAATGTCCCCAACTAGCTATCTTAGGATAACAATCCTTAGTGAAGTAGAGTGAATCAATTCCAAAGTTTTAATGAAGGACAGACATGGAGTGAGCTTTTCTGAAAGATAAGAGCAAGAATTTCATGTAGTGGTAGATTATATTCTCATCATCAAATACTCCCATATCTTTCAACTCTTTCAGAGAATAGTACAGATTCTCACATACAAAAGTTCTATGCCCCCCACATATCATTGATTTATAGATCTAAGGAACAAAGCTGAATCGTATAAGTTGTTCAGTTTCATAATAACTATAAGAATCACCTCTTTCGAATTTGATGAATGGGTATTTTGCAAATTGAATGTCGAGAGATAGAAGCTCATCTACTTTAATAAATCCTTGTTCTCGTTTTATATTTGCTGCCATTTAAGGCGACTTCACCAACTGAATTCTTTATAGTTTGTCTTCATAGAGAATCTTTAAACTCGAAGCATTAAGATCTTTGAGCTCCAAATTAAAGGCACATCCTCTTGCCTTTATTATCCCTTATAGATCATACTTGAGAATGAAGTTTTCAAATCTTGCGTATTGCATTTGAACTTTATTGATATATGTGAGCTTCAAGTAAAGGAAGTACTTTTTGCTCCACTCAAGCACTTGATACTCTCCTTTATCCAGGACATACTTGGTACACTCCTCATTAATGAATTCGACTTCATCTTCTGATAACTGCAATTGAAATCCAAAAGAATTTTCCTTCGTGAGAATGCTTTGCTGAAGAATTTACACTCTCAAGTCATCTGTCGGAATTAATGATATAGTTTATATGAATGATGAGAACTACTCTTTGCAATCTGAAAGAGTGGAAAGCTTTGTTTATGATGTCTCGATGCTATGAAAAGCTTCTACAAATTCATGATTCATACTCTGTATCTTATTCAAGTCTTAGCCATATTACTTGATACTTTTGCACTTAAAGTAAATGCAGCCATTCTATCTTTGCATAACTAGTGAAGATGAATTAGCACATATAATTTATAGTGCTGCCATAATGAAATCCTTCATTTCAATGAAAGGAACAAAGCTAAGAGTTAAGTTGCATGCACTCACTATTTGATGAACTTGATCAAATGCCATTAGCTACCCTGGAGACTATCGAAACCAAATCATAATCTTTTCAGAGAGGGTAAATACGAAATTAAAGTAATCTCTCTTCAATTTAGTGTTTGCAACTTCATAGCTTGCAAAGGGTCTGTAAGCTTCAGCAAAGCCAGTATCGTAATCTTCACTTGCTTAGATTTAAGCGAGCTATTTGAAATGACCAAGTTCATCCCCTTCATATATTCTGTCATATTCATCTGCGATATCTTCATTCTAAATATTAGTAGCACTATCGTTTCTAAAGTTGTGTGAGTTCGTTAGAATGCTTTATGCTAACATCTTCTTCTTTTTAATTTCTTTATCGTCTCCACTTTCTTCATCTGCTTCACTTATAGTTATATCATCAGTTAATTTAACTGCTAAAGGCAAGTGTTAGATTGGTTCGACTAGCTCTTTTATATAGAGATAGAACATATGGTTTTGATGTGATGTTTGAACTAAGAGCTAGAACTATTTTTTAAGAGTGAAACCTTTCAATCCAAATTTATTAATTAATGAATAGAAGTTGAGGATTACAGCCGCGATAATCACCAGCACAGGAATGAAAAGCCTGAGCTTCGCATGATTTCACACAAAATTCCAACATCGGTTCAATAGACTTTTAAATCTAAGCAATGATAAGATTCATAGTACTGATGATCTTTGCTGAAGCTTATAGACCCTTTGCATAGCTATGAAGTTGCAAACACTAATTGCCAAACGACCTGGGCCTACTCGAGATTACTTTAATTTTCGTACTTTGCACCTACATTACACCACACCGACTGCATCAACGCCCACCTACCGCTTTCTCTCTCAATAGTACTCTCTGAAAACACACGCACTTATGGATTACTTTAATTTCGTATTTACCCTCTCTGAAAAGATTATGATTTGGTTTCGATAGTCTCCAGGGTAGCTAATGGCATTTGATCAAGTTCATCAAATAGTGAGTGCATGCAACTTAACTCTTAGCTTTGTTCCTTTCATTGAAATGAAGGATTTCATTATGGCAGCACTATAAATTATATGTGCTAATGCATCTTCACTAGTTATGCAAAGATAGAATGGCTGCATTTACTTTAAGTGCAAAAGTATCAAGTAATATGGCTAAGACTTGAACAAGATACAGAGTATGAATCATGAATTCGTAGAAGCTTTTCATAGCATCGAGACATCATAAACAAAGCTTTCCACTCTTTCAGATTGCAAAGAGTAGTTCTCATCATTCATATAAACTATATCATTAATTCCGACAGATGACTTGAGAGTGTAAATTCTTCAGCAAAGCATTCTCACGAAGGAAAATTCTTTTGGATTTCAATTGCAGCTATCAGAAGATGAAGTCGAATTCATTAATGAGGAGTGTACCAAGTATGTCCTGGATAAAGGAGAGTATCAAGTGCTTGAGTGGAGCAAAAAGTACTTCCTTTACTTGAAGCTCACATATATCAATAAAGTTCAAATGCAATACGCAAGATTTGAAAACTTCATACTCAAGTATGATCTATAAGGGATAATAAAGGCAAGAGGATGTGCCTTTAATCTGTAGCTCAAAGATCTTAATGCTTCGAGTATAAAGATTCTCTATGAAGACAAACTATAAAGAATTCAGTTGGTGAAGTCGCCTTAAATGGCAGCAAATATAAAACGAGAACAAGGATTTATTAAAGTAGATGAGCTTCTATCTCTCGACATTCAATTTGCAAAATACCCATTCATCAAATTCGAAAGAGGCGATTCTTATAGTTATTATGAAACCGAACAACTTATTCGTTTCAGCTTTGTCCCTTAGATCTATCAATCAATGATATGTGGGGGGCATAGAACTTTTGTATGTGAGAATCTGTACTATTCTCTGAAAGAGTTGAAAGATATGGGAGTATTTGATGATGAGAATATAATCTACCAATACATGAAATTCTTGCTCTTATCTTTAAGAAAAGCTCACTCCATGTCTGTCCTTCATTAAAACTTTGGAATTGATTCACTCTACTTCACTAAGGATTGTTATCCTAAGATAGCTAGTTGGGGACATTATAAGGACCCTCGAGAGTTCGGGATTCTCCCTCATCATTCTCCAGAAGTGATAAACCCTCTGTTCAACTTGAGAACTTAAAAACATGCAAGACAAGATCTTTGGGGACTTGGAGTTGTCTTTTACTATTTAATATATAAGAAGATGCCATTCACGGCCCAGTAGCTTTAATAGTTTGTTCAGGATCCCTCCACAATGTCGAAGGTATTCCCAAGCAAAGAGGGTTATAAGGACCTCTATAATAGAATAGAGAAGTTATTTTGTTTTAAATCCTAGCAAATTAGCCTTCCTTATGAAGAAATATTAAAGGCAAAGCGCTTCAAAGATGTTCGTTGTGGTACAGACTATGAAGCGTAAAAATCTACTGCGCTTTTAATTTAGGATGCCATTAAGAAGATAAAAAATAATTGATATTGAATAAGGCTAGTTACCTTATAATATCAAGTGTGCCTATTAAAGGCTAAGTAAAGTTTGAAGATAGTTTAAGTTTCAATTAATTTCTTAGACTTTTCAAGATATTTCTCTTACTCTTCATTAATTTCTATCAACTTCTTATCTGTCTCTTCTTATCATAGCATGTATTCAAATACTCTCTTGATAATTATCTGAAGCGAAGAATGTTCATATGCATCTTCAACTCAATCTTCAAATAGTAAGGATTGAATGTCAAATATGATAAGCTAGAGTTACCCATATTATGGATTGAATGTCAAGTATGATAAGCTAGGGTTACCTATATTATGGATTGAATGTCAAGTTTGATAAGCTAGGGTTACCTATATTATAGATTGAATGTCAAGTATGATAAGCTAGGGTTACCTATATTATAGATTGAATGTCAAGTATGATTAGTTTCAAACTGATAAGATATGAAATGAGATTCAAGTATAATGGATTGAGATTCAAATTAAGGATATATATTCAAGAATCGTGAACTTCCAGCTATGGACATTATCAAAAAGTGTTGCGGAATTTTTAAACTACATGGAAATTTTTTGCCATCTGTAATATTTACTACATTGGAATTTTTTACCACGGAATTTTTGCACATGGACAATTATTTACCACGGTAACTTTTTTGTCACATGGAATACTTACCACGGGACATTTTTCTGCACATGGAATTTTACACGGAATTTGTTAACCACACGGAACTTTTACCACGGAATTTTTGCCACATAGAATATTTACCACAGACTAATTAACAACAAGTAGATAGACAACTTGAATACTTCTAAAGGGATAATAGCTACGATTCTGCTTATATGAGACGTGCATATCATAATAAGTCTGCGCATTTGAATGCATGAATTAGGCATTCAATAACTGTAAAGATTTAATAAGAAGAAGAATATAGAGGGATACATCTTGATACTTTAAAGTGTTGAACTTAGCAAATTATGATTTGAGAAAATAAATGAATCGCATTCATTGATTGATATTCTAAATGTAATGTCTTGTCATATTCTAATGTAATGTCTTGTCATAGTCTTCTAACTAGCCAGAATACTGAATACGGCAATTATGGATGAATCTATAATTATGACTCATATAAAGAATGGAAGTTGTAAATAAGTTGTTAATATGAAATAAGTTAATGATTAGTAATTAATGAATTGATTAGTCATTATAGAACTAATTAATATTTTAAAAATTTGCGAGGAAAAATATAACTATAAGAGTAGCATATAACTATAGTCATCTAAGGTTCATTAGCATGGATGCGATGAAGGAAACTTAATGGTTCAATGCATCATTATCACTATAGAAGCAATAAGCAAGTGCGCTCTCACATCTCACGCTGAGTAATGTTGAATTGGATCGAGAGCGCGCATCGAAACTTCAACTGCGATAGAGAGTGAAGTGCTGGCAAGCATATACTCTTTATATACTGTGTATTTACTCTATATCATTCACTTATCTCTATACACTCTAAGTAGAAATGATGATTATATACTTGATATGATAAGTAATGAAGAGTGCAAATGCATTTTCCATTTGATAGCGTAACTTACTTGAGTGCGCTCAATGTGCGATATGTGCGCCGTGAAACGCTCTCTCGAATGATGCTACTTGCGCACTTGTTGCATATCGGAAAAGTAGAGAGGAGAGGCTTGCACTGAAAAGTGCGATAGTCATTCTCACTGCACCATACTTAAGTTTGCACTTGTTTGCACTTGTATCGTAATGTACACATATGCCATGAGTGCGCATACTAGTGATTCATGTTTGCACATGATGTATGAATGATGTTAGCATGCAGGAGCAGTGATGCACTTCGCGCACATAGAGTTTGCAGTGAAAGAGTGCGCTCTCAATCAAAGTGCGATAGAGTACTTAACTCCATTAATAATGATGATACCAATAATCGCTATAAACTTAATAATCATACCTACTTATAATTGATCATAATTTAATCGATCATATTAATGGAGCTTAGTACTCTATTCGCACTTTGATTTGAGAGGCGCACTTCTTTCACTGCAAATCTATGTGCGCGAATGCCACTGCTCCTGCATGCTATAAACATCATTCATACATCCATGTGCAAAACATGAATCATACGTATGCGCACTCATGGCACATATGTGTACATTACGTACTAAGTGCAAAACAAGTGCAAACTAAGTATGGATTGCAGTGAGAATGACTATCGCACTTTTCAGTGCAAGCCTCTCCTCTCATACTTTTTCCGATATGCAACAACGTGCGCAAGTAGCATCATCGGAGGAGAGCGTTATCACGGCGCCCACATATCGCACATGAGCGCACTCAATAAGTTACGCTATCAAGGAAAATGCATTTACACTCTTCATCACAACTTATTATTTCAAGTATATAATCATCATTTCTACTTAGAGTGTATTGAGATAAGTGAAGTCATGCACACAACAGCCCCATTAACAAGGCACAATGTGTCGCACACAAAAGAAACAGAAAACAAAGAGAAAAAAACTAACAATCAAGGTATTCATACGGGCGAGTACATTAATATCTTATATGAAAAAAATTTTAAACTTGAGAGAGATCTATGTAAGTTATTTTTAGAAATTTTGCATTTTTCTCTATTATTTTAAATTTAATTAAATTCTGATAAATTTTTACTCTCACTTTCTTATACTTTTCTGTATTTAGAGTCTATACTAGAGGTCTTTAGATTATTTTTTTAGTTCGTATTTTAATTCTTTCCTATTCATTTTTATTAGGATATAAGGATTTCCTAATTCATCGCCAAAGGATAACACTTAGGTATATAAATAATTATTATATTTTCGTGAACTATGTATTTTATAAAGCAAATTTAAGCCTATGAGAGATATATTTTAGAGGTTTATCTAAAAATTACTTATTTCGTCTTTGTGTAAAATATCCTTATCATATTAATTTTAATATTAATTTATTAAAAATTATATAATTATTTCTAAATATGATTTGATTTATTTAATTAACTTATTCAATCATTTTTAACTATCCTCCTATCATCTTGGGCTAAACTTCTAAACATCTTTATTAATTCTTGATTTATTAAGTTTATGCTTAAATATATTCTCAAAAGCATGCATTAAATTAAATTTTTTTATCATTGAAAAGAAACATTAATGTTGCTTATACCTTCTACTCCTATGAAAGGATTAAGTTCTTCTAATTTATGCCTAGAGCTATTTCAATGATTCTAGGTACCATCAAATCACCCACTATTAAACAGTTCAGGAGCATGAAGAAGCTAGGGATCTCATAATAAAACACCATAGCACTGTCCATTTGAAAGTATAAAAATTTTCCTAATAAATGCTAAATCTTATGAGTATACTATCTATTTCATCACCCTTTAGAATCAAGCAGTTCATCTCAAATTTTTACTGCTTTGAATCAAATTCCTAAATGTTTTTTAAAAAGACCCTAATTAAGTACTCTGCTTCTTAGTTAGAGATAAAGTTGTCCATGAATTTAGAATTCAAGTCCAGGTTGCTCTTTTTTCCTCCCTCTTCAGCGCCTGATCAGCATTGGACAATGGGTTTTTGCGGCGACCTTGAGGAAAACCGGTGGATTTCAATCGTCATCAGTGAGTGCTAGCGACTGCCACTTTTTTGGACCAAGTAGAGATCCTCTCCCATCTCTCAAAGGGGAGTAGTGCGTCATCACTAATTAACTGACGTTTGGGCTTTCACGTGACGTGGCACAACTGATCAACGAGTTACGCCTGTGAATTAACTTTAAATCGATTAAGTTATTATATGCCCTAGTTAGGGGTGCTTAATTCCTAATTATTATTAGAATTCAAGTCTGCTATGTTTTATTCTACAGAGTTGAATAATTTGAGCTAAAATCTTTTTACACTAATTAATAAAAAACTTAATAAAGATATCTTACAAAACTTTTTTTATTTTTATTCGAAAGCATAGTAAAGAAAAAACTGGAGATAGCAAACGAGGTGACTGAAATGCTCGGGTGCACCGTAGATGAAGGGATAACGATCTTGCGTCACTACAAATGGAACCTCGAACGCTTCCATAATGAATATTTCTCTCAGGATAACTTGATTAATGACAAGCTCAAAAAATAGATTGGTCCCATTTCTGACTAATCAATTAAAATTAGTCGTAAAAGGGTTAGGCGAAAGAAGTTTTTCCTCAGAGATCAACGCGTCTGGTAAATCTGCTACTCAAAGTTCAAATCTGCAGGGATTTAGTGATATTAAATAGTCTAGTAAGTAAGAGTTTTGTAAAGGATATTGGAAAGAATATCTCAAGCAGAAAGTGAAAGATTGCTTTCAGTCCATTGCTATATGTTGTCCCCAAGTGTCCTGCAATTTTAAGGTTCCTCATTCTTTCTACTTGCAATATCTTTCAGGAGAGGACTTTAAAAATATATGAACTCTGCCGCTTCTTGTAAGATTATTGATCACATGATAGAGGAAGTAATAAATCTATAAGAAAATTAGTTGCATTTACAGGTTTGCATATATAAAATTTCTGATAATTTATAAATAATTAATAGACATATGAACGCAACAAATACTCAGGAAGATTAAGAGAACACTTCAACCGAAGAAAATTCTAAAGTTAAAATCTTATTTTATATTTTCTTGGCCGGAAGTTGAAGAAGAAGACTAAAAGTAGCAAATGATATACGAACCACTTTGAAGACTCGTAAGCCGAGGAAGAAGTAGATGATCCCTTTATTCCAAAGGTAAATTTAGATTTTATTAAAATGATGAGAATATTTGACTAAACTTTTTGTATAGACACTGTCATTGCAAATATACAACCTCGAAAGCATAATGTAATCAATTTAGGTAGTTATAAAATGAATAATTTAACTCTGCAGTAAATCAGCAGATAGTTTAGCCCGCGGCCCTGAGTTTTGTAGTAACATGATAAATCCCAAATTTTAGTGAGAGACTTGACCCTTTTATAAGAAATGGCTATTCACATCCGATAACAAAAATCTAACTGGTGCCCTTTTCAAGGATGTAATTATTACAGTGAGTATGTGGATGATAGAGTTATGAAGTAAACTGTAAGTGCGGCTACAGCTATTGCATTAAGTGTGAATAAGAGTGGCACAAACCATCTCTTGTAAATAGGCTAAGGATTGGCAAATCATGATTGAAATGAGAATGACTTAATAAATTGGATCGTAGTATTGCAAAGAAATAAAAACAAAAATATAGGGTTTTTTGAAAAATTTGAGTATAATTAATTTCTTTTTTTAATCTTAAACAACGGGCAAAAGCGAAATTTTTCAAAAATAACTAATGATTCATCCATTTCATTTTTTCTCTAAGGGATGATTTGCCCCTTATAGTAGTAATAGCCAGTTCTCAAAACAACCCCTCGCAAAAATGTTGAGAGTGCCCCCCATTCTCTCGCATTTTAAAGTTTTTCAATAAAAGTTAGGAGTTGGCTGTTTCCCCATCGCCTTTTAAGTTTCAAGATGTGGGCCCCAATTATTTGATTGATCCTCAAACTCTTCGCCACTAAGCGCACTTTAGTTTGGAAATAAACGCGCGAAATTTCCATAGATGTTTTTTTATCTCAAAAATCTCTCCGTAGACTGTAGCAACATCTATCGTTGAAATGGGATAATACAAAAATTGAATCGAGTGAAGGCGTTTTAGACTTCACTAAGCCATTTTTTTATAATAATTTGAAAAATTTTACATGCTCAGGTGTGAGAGGGGTAGCGTGAATTTGTATGTGTGACGAAACTGTGTTCCAAAACACCTTCATGAAGAAGATTTGGGAAAGCAGATAACATAGAAAATTTACGAGTAGAAAGTAAAATAAATACAAAT